>VDFB02049217.1:135185861-135245162 GCA_007258455.2 Sequoia sempervirens | reverse complement strand
GCACCAAGATCTTTCATTTCAAACTTTGCAGACAACTAATATTTTAGATCAGAAATCATTAACTTACTATTGCCTATGAACAACATATCATCAACATAGAGAGCAATAATAAGAACACAATCATTTTCAGCTTTGTAGTACACACAATGATCAGATTTTGATCTTACAAATCCCAATGACAAAACTAAAGTGTCAAATTTTTGGTACCACATTCTAGGAGATTGTTTTAATCCATACAGAGATTTCTTCAACTTGCAAACCAATTTTTCTTTACCTTTCTCCACAAAGTGCTCAGGCTGGGACGTATAAATCTCTTCTTCAAGGTCACCATGAAGGAATGTTGTCTTCACATCCATTTTTTAAACCTCTAAGTCATAGGTTGTTGCAAGTGACAAAAGGAATCTGATAGATGTCAGCTTAGCTACAGGATAAAAAAATTCTCCATAATCAATTCCCTCTACCTGGTAATAACCCTTCGCAACCAACCTCGCCTTATACTTTTCCACACTGCCATCCAGACCTATTTTCTTTTTAAATACCCATTTGCAGCCAACAGCTTTTCTGCCTTCAGACAAGGGCACCAAACTCCAAGTATCATTCTTTTCTAATGATGCCATTTCTTCATTCATGGCTTCCAACCAAGAGTTTGAATCAAACATTATAAATGCCTCTTTCACAGTCCTAGGCTCATCGGTGCTAGAAATTAAAGCATAGGCACAAGTGGAATCTATCAAAGAAAACCCATACCTATCAGGTTGCTTTCTTTCACGAGATGACCTCCTCACTTGTTGAGGCTGAGGTTGTTCTTCTTCAGAACTCTCAGAACTGCTTGAGCTCTCCTCAGTTTTAGGTACATTTTGAATTTTCAATTTCTCTTTATCTGGTGTTGAAGGAATTTCAACTACATCCTTTTTGTTTTTTGATTTTGTCTCTTATTGTAGATCCAAGGTAGAAGGCTTCAGCTAACGAAAGATAACACTTTTGTTGTATAGAACCTTCTTTGTATCAGGATTCCAAAGCTTGTATCTTTTTATGCCAGCACTATAACCAATAAAAAAACATTTGACAGCCTTGTTTTCCAATTTAGATCTTTTCTCATTTGGCACATGTGCATATGCCTCACAGCCAAAGACTCAGATGTGTCTCAAAGAGGGCTTCTTTCCATACCATGCTTCCAAAGGTGTTTTCTCAACAAGAGAAGAATTAGGAGAATGGTTTATCAAGTAACATGTTGTAGCAACTTCCTCAACCCAGAACTTCTCCTCCAAGCCAGCACTACTCAGCATACTTCGTGCTCTTTCCATCACTGTCTTGTTGAACCTTTCTGCAACTCCATTTTGCTGTGGAGTGTAAGGTGTAGTTTTATGTCTTTTAATCCCATGATCTTTACAGTACCTCTCAAAATCATCAAAACAAAACTCACCGCCATTATCAGTCCTTAAACATTTTATTTTTCTTCCAGTCTGATTTCCTACAAGGTTTTTAAATTCCTTAAAACGACTGAACACTTCTAATTTACTTTTCAAAAAATAAACAAATGCTCTTCTTGAATAATCATCAATGAATGATACATAATATCTTGATTTAGATAGAGAAGGAACATTTACTGGACCAAAAACATCATAATGAATGTAATCAAGTAAACCAGAAGATTTGTGAGGATTGGAGTAAAATGAAACATGGTGTTGTTTACCATATATACAATGTTCACAAAATTTGAATTCAAGGTTACAATCATCAAGCCCTCCAACCAGGTTTTTATTCTTCAAGGTTTTTAAACTTTTTTCTCCAATATGGCCAAGCCTATGATGCTAGAGTATAGTCTTTTCTGCTGGAAGTTTAACTTCCATAGAGTTTACACTATCAGGAACTTTTACCTTCTTTTCTCCATGAGTAGCTTTCTGTGACTTTATAGAGACACTACGTATCGCACAACATGTGCATCCGCCTTATACAAGGTACCAATACGAAAGCACCCTTGGTTAGCACCCATAGAGCTCTAGTCATCTTTGCAGCCATTTCCAGAGAATGTGACTCAGACTCAATTATCATTTAGCTTACTAAAAAGAAAGTAAATTTTGGATGCACTGCATATGCATTACATCATTGATTCCCTTCACTCTTCCATTAGGGAATTGAATTCTAAATCTTCCACAACCAACTATTTTCAAAGATGAATCACTTGCCAAATACACCTTCCACCATCATATTTTTCATACTTAGTGAACCAGTCTCTATGAAGATGTCATGTGGAAAGATGCTCTAGAATCAATCAGCCAGACATCATTTGATGCCTATGTAGCCATATGAATGAAAGCATCCGCATCACCGAGAAGAATCATTGTCGGAAGAATTCTTCTTCTTCTTCTTTTTCTCCTCTTTGCAATCCTTTGGACATGACCAGGTTGCCCACAATTCCACACTTCACCTTGGACTTCTTACCAGAGACTTTGATCTCCCTTCTGATTTGATTTGGACTTCTTGTCCTTCTTCTTGCCTTTCTTTCGATCTGCCTCTAACATCAAGAGCCTCCCTTCCCCACCATCTCTAATATTTCCTTCTCATCTCTTCTCCGATAACAAAGAAGCAACAACATCTTCCATCTTAAAAGTGGATGTCGTACTCCCAATAGCCATCACTAGGTGATCCCAAGAATCTGGCAAAGAACATAATAACAGCATACAGTGATCTTCTTCATCAATCTTCACACCCACAGATGCTAATTGTGCAATCAGCATGTTGAAAGCGTTCAAATGATCAGCAACAAACCCTCCCTCCTGCATTTTCAAAGTGTACAAGCTTCTTCCTCAAGAACAATTTATTCACCAAGGACTTGCCCTGATAAATAGTTGCCAATCTTTTCCACAAGGAAGATGCAGTCTTTTCTTCATGAACATTCAGAAGAACAGAGTCTGCTAAATAGAGTCTTATTAGCCCCTTTTATTTTCTATCTACAAGGTCCAATCCTCTTGCTTCATGCATGTAGGCTTCATTCCAGACACAGCAAGCCACAGATCACGCTCAACCAACAGATCTTCCATTTTGAGTTTCCACAACTCAAAATTACTGCCATTGAATTTCTTAATTTCAATCTTTCCTGACGTGCTTTCCATCTTAATCTGTAATTTGAATTACCAGACTTCTACAAGACTCCCACTGAAACTGAATTGACACAAAAAACCCAACGTACCCACAAGGATAACACAACTGGCCAGGCTTTGATACCACTTGTAAGAAAAGCTTAGGTGCAGAACAAACTCTCCTAATGTCAAAACCTCAGGGAAGAATGCAGAGGTGAATTTAAATTTTCAATTACAGTCCAATTAAGATACTCATAAAAGAAATAACTGAAACAAAGAAATTAACATACACAGATGAACACCAGATTTACGTGGGAAAACCCTTATGAGAGAAAAACCCACCACACCAAGAAAAGCCTCTTTGTATTACAGTAAACAAAATTACATACAGAGTTTAGACTTAACTTTCTGATGTCAATTTATAGTAGCAGATTCAATGATCAACCTTGTATAGAACATCCCAGTTACAATGCTCTCTGAATTGAATTCACACACACTGATCACACATCGAACTATTCATCAAACCGAACATCATCTTCAATTTCAGAGTATAACCATGTTGTTCATGATCTATTGATCTTCCTCACAGGAACGGCTGCAACAGTCTAACTGCCAACGGTTCACCTTTAGCTTCCTCTGATTGGTCGAACACATACCACGTAGGATCTTCAAACGGTCAAAATTCGTTCAAGTAGAATCGCATGTCAGTGAGACACTAGTCATGTCTCCCCGATGCTACAATGCTCCACTGACACTATCGGCATAACTCACAACTATCGGCAAGAGGTCATAATGAGCTGCAAGAGTCATACCAATATCCAAGACCATCGCCCAGACTATCACTATCGGCAAGATCGGCGAGACCTCTCACTGAAGTCCACACCAGACTCATCGACAAGACTATCGCATTCGCTATGATTCATATAGAGCCCTTAAGTCTACGATGTCAATACACCTGTCGGCGAGACCAACAGTCATCGGCAAGAGTTCATACTGAAAGCACCCGACAGTAGATATCACTCTGACCAGACTATCGTCAAGAGTCTCCCCTACACCCAGCACGAACACATCCATCAGCTAGACCAACAAGTCAGAACAAGGTCTTAGTGAGCCTCCATGTCACACCGAAGTGTCCTACCATCGGCGAGACTTCAACAATCTCTATGACTTCCAACGATCTTTCAAATCACACCGAAGAGTTAAACCATCGACGAGAGATCCTCAGTCGCTAAGAGTCTCTAAAGGTCACACCTCTCCCCGATGCTACCTGTCGCTAGGAGTCTCACCGAAGACATCCAATAGGAACCAAACCAGTCGGCCAAAGATCTACCCAACGGAGGGAGTTAGAAACTTTACAACGACAGGAAAGTCTCAATGATAACTCCAGTCGGTAAGACAGCAACAAGGTCTCGGTGACCTGAGCATTCCACAAGGTTACACAGCTGCTAGTCAGCCAGACAGAAAGAATGTCACACCAAATTTTCTCTTTTCAGAGGTTTCACGTCAGTAAGTTTGAGACACATTTTCCAACACTATCGATAGTCTTCAACTCATACAGGCATTAAAATTCACTCCAAAGCATGTTTAAAATATATGCTAAATGACTTTAAAAAGCCTATGCTAATATCAACGCTATATTTGTTTATAAATATTTTAAATTGCTTTTATATATTAACATATATATTATTAATATATATGTATATAACATCCATTTTTATATTACATATATATATTAATATATATACACTTGCTTAATTTAATCATTATTACTAATCGAGTATATATTATCAAATATCTATAAATATATACATATTTATGTATTTATAATATATATGTTTATATGTATGTACTCATTACCGTTACAAACATATATAGATATATTTTAATATATATACATACATACACACACATATATATATTCATATATGTATAAATATTTATTATTCCTTATTTATCATAATATCTAAATATTTTCATCAATAAACATATTCACTCATACATATATAATACGTACCCAAATCGAAATATATATATATATATATATATTGAATGTATACATATATACACATATGTGTGGTATTTGTCCATTTGTAACATGTCAACCGTTCACTGAAGTAATTTTTCAAAGTTTTCACTTTGCAAGTAAATAAACTATGTAACTTAACCTTTGTCATTAAAATTTTCTTGATTTTATAGAGAAAAAATGAACATAGATGTCATAACAATAATCAACAATGATTCCATTCCAATATAATAATTTCACAAATTACAATATTCCAAAGAATGTGTACAAAGTACATACATAGCTCAATCGAGCTTCAAGCAATAGATATAGATAGTCTAGGAACCTCCTTTCAAATCTTGGTCGTATTTCTCCTACTGAGGAGGAGAAGCATCACTCAAGTGCTTTCTCGCCAACCACAAACTCATATGCAGTCCTTTGAACATCTATCATTCGATAGATGGCCCTACCCTTCGACGAAGAGATTGGTGGAGTAACCTCGTAATGACAACCAATCTGAGCTTAGTGGTGTCTCCTACATGACTAGAACTTGTAAACCCAAAATCTAGGACTATAATGCATATAAATGGATCACGGTGAATTGACAGTGGAGCCAAATACAATCAAACTAATTTGGCCAAAGTGTTCTCACCCAGTACTTCGAGTGATAGTCATCCTACTCACATACACTACTCAAGATCAATTTGACTTAAGACCATTATAATCTATGCATAGTTTTTTCCTTCAATGGGTAGTCTTTAACCCTAGAGACAATCTATTCTCTTTTCTCACAACTTAATGGCATTTCTACCTACCAAGCATAAATGCATGTTACCCTCCCTTCAATGGTTAATCAAACCCTAGGTGTAACTTCATAAGGTATCTAATTCAATCAAATAACTTAGCTATGGATAACCCATAAGCTATCCTTGCTTAACCATATCTAGTATACTTATACTAATGAAAAGAAATTCCTCCTATTACGGAGTAATACAAGCACTTTCACAAATAAACATAAAACAACTTATTTTCCCTTTCCAAAGAAAATGCTATGAATTCCTAATGCAAGTATTCTCAAGCAGTACCAAAATAAAGCACACAAAATCTCATTCTTTCATAAATAAAGAAAAAATAAGAGAAGACTAGATCTTCATGCCTGTAATACACTTGACCAATTGACTGACTTGATGCATAGCCTTCCAACAACAACTTACTAGCTTCACTTAACCCTCTCAAAGAAATACTTCACTATGACTTCTTTCACAAGTTGATAATGTGCACTCACAAATACAATAGAATAGAATTGCAAAATAATGATGTGTCCCCAAGTGAGAGAACTAGCCTCTCTATTTATACAAAAAATTGAGACATTGCAGCCTATAGAAAAGGCATGCCAATCAACACCTTTATCCATGCAAGTCGACTCACAATGCACAGCTAAAAGGTGCCAACAAACTAAGTGTAAACTCAACATAAAATGCTACAGATCAACTCTTCTTTTTGACAACAACAAAAGACTAATTTGAATGTGCACATGCTCAAATGATGATAGTCAAATTGCACCCAAGATAAAATTCTACAAATTTAAGAGCTCATATATGTTGGTGCCAAGTATTTTTCCAACTTCCTTACCTCATGGCACAGTTATTCTCATTGAAACAATCCTTTTTTACAAGAAACACCTATACCATGTCAACTTGGTCATAGTTTTACTAAGCAATAGAGAAGAGATGAGTCGCTCCACAATAATAGAGTGTAATTGGTGCTTTGACCATTTTATAAATTGTTGTGTGCTTTTCCTATTGTCATATGTTTTACACTTTATATTGTAGCTTATAAATATTCCATCGCTTTGTATAAAAGCATCCAAGTTTGGAGTAATTTGTTGTTAACAATTAAAAGATGCATTTCCAATAGTATCGACTATGGTTTTCTTCCATATCGGCCTTTATTGCCGAGCAATACTTTGCATATCTTATATACACATTGGCCTATGTCTCACATATATAAAACACCCTCAAAACATCACATATATATAAATATATATATATATATATGTGTATGTCAATAAATAATATTAATGTTATATCGCATATGTGTGTGTGTGCATATATACTAATATATATATCCCATGTCAATCAAGCATGTATGCATTCGATATACAAATGAATATGAACAAGTTAACATTCACATAATAATAATAACCATATCGATTGTATATATACATACATATATATATATATATTCGTCTATGTACATGTATACGTATGTAGACATATACTGATATATCTGTATGGACATATGCATATATCTCATATATATATATATATATATATATATTTGATTGCACAATCAAGCACATACATAATTACTATCATGTTGATAGGGAATAGACATCTGGTGTATTAATACATACGCATTCATGTCGTATTATCCATTTGATAGCTCCATGCTCATAAGCAACCAGTTCATAAGTGTGCATAGGTATGTCTACCTATGTACTCTCATGTAAGTGTTCCTTCATGTGTATGGTCTATCATCGACATGCATATGTATACATATACATACATTCTACGTGTGTTCACCTCATCAATACAAGTATAGTAATATAAGGAAGAACTCATAAGCTCTAAACATATAAACATCATCCAAGAATGCACTCAACAGTAATCAAGACCCTTACTAATGCAAACACCTCACATTAAGGATGGCTTACCAATTCCCAACACAATAACTTGACTCAACTATTCTATTGTGAGTGTGTGTGTAAGCTTAGTTAGGTTACGTTACTTGTTACCCGACCAAGTTCTTCTCTTGAGTGATACTTCCCCTTGCACCTGGAGGATTGAACATATACCTGCACAACTAACACATTCCCACCATAGTCAACTGTTCAACAAAATGTGCTTTCACAATACTTCTCCATAGTTAGAATATCCAATTCAATAACCATATATTTCTCATATATGCATTCCATCACATAACATTAAATAGAATGGCATTCATTCACAATTCATTGATAACAAAGTGCAATTACATATATTCTCAATCATAATTCAAAGTACATTCACACATGATGTAATATTTACCCTACCTAGTAATAGTAAATAGGTAGTTACACAATTAGGGTGTAACACCATTTGATTTCCCTACGCATACAATGTACTTGTCCATGGGTTATCCTTTTTACACACACACACATGTGTGTGTGTGTGTGTATATATATATAATCATCAATTGGAAAATACACAAAGAAGAACTCAAACTCAAAATAAAGATCTAGACACTCAATTCAACCAAAGAACCAATCTCAGAAACAAAGATTGGAATCATAACCAATCAAAGACAACCAATAAACTCCACAAATTTATCCAAGACTTTGACTAAGGGTTTACTAATTCCTGATTCTCTTGAATCAACTAAACCAAGCTAGAAGTGAGTGTGAAAGCTCAGTTAATCTCATTAAGGGTTACTAGACCAAGCTCCTCTCCTGAATGATACGTTCCCTCTCTTCTAGTGGCTTAAACATGTTCCTACATCCAACTTAATGCATCACATAGGTATTTAGTCGTTCACATGAAATATATTAGCATAAAAAATCATTAAAGTATTTATATTGTAATACATATCCATATATTGCATTTTCATCAATATTAAAACATAATCATGCCTTCAAAAGCAATATCATCTTAATGCATATTTCAGTACTTCTTTCTCCTAGTAAACATATTAAAGTCATAATTTGTATTTATCATCACATTTACTCATGAAGATGAAAGTAACTCAGTAACTATGAAATAGGGTGTAACATTGTGAGTTGAACTCGCAGATTGTGATTGGCATGCTAAAAAGGCACCAGTTGGATGGTGTGACTTGGAAATTGACTTTGGTGGTCAAGCAAATCATTTCTCTGGGTGGGGTATTGGACTTTGTCACCCTTTTCCATATCCCCCACGAATGAAATAAGGTGGAAGATAACTTGGCTAAATGCGTGTCTGAGCAAATGGGGACTTGGAATGTGGAAGATTGGGGAGGCTTTTCGATGGACCTTTCCCAATTGCTAGAGGATCTTATTATGGAGGATATGAGATGTTTCTTATGGGTTTCTTGATGGCTCTATTTTGAGCCTTTGACCCTTTTATGTGCTCTTTTTCCTTGTACTGATTTACTTGATCAATAAAAAATTTACCCCTCTTTTATTAAAAAAAACAAAGACTAAGTGAATTTTGAAAGAAAGTTGGATATATTCTAGTACAAAAAAGTTAAAAAAATAAAATGAAAGAATATGAATTTAACCAATTGATAAAGCTTTGTTATATTTAGATATTATTATAGTAGTAAATATAAATGTTTTCTATTTTTTAACTCATTTAAATCATTAGAACTCTTAAACATGAGAAAATACATGTTGCACACCACACATTTGATAAAATGCTTAAATAATATATGCATTGTGGATTATAGTATATTAAAAAATTATTGTACTTTGATGTTATTATAATACATATTTTTCTTGTTATTTGGAAGCCTAGTCAAGATTTGTATATTCAATATTTATATTGCAAACAACACATTTCAATTGTATAAAAATGAATTATAATAATAAACAAGCATTCAAAATTCAAGTGGATTCAAAAAGTTGCGTGATCTAAAAATATGATAACAGATTAAATAGAAAGTGTGTGTATTTTTCTTTAAGAACAACACATTTTAATGTGACTTAGTGCATAATGTATCTTAAAAAGAATTATAGTCTTATTGTAAAGATGTGTGCCTTAAAAATGATTTTTTTATTATGATTCTAATACTTATTGCAGTCTCTTTTGAGTCACTTTAAAAATAATTACTAAAGAACTAATAAATTATAAATTTTCAAAGTCATTTCTTTCTTATGAAATCATTGAAAATATCTTAAATTATCATACTTGTGAAATTCTTAAAACTAATGCTACCAAATAATTGATAAATATAAATATTTATAAACATTACATACAATAACTCTAATCAAAACTACTTAATCTACAAAATGACATCATCTATCTAACATTATGAATACATTTTAAAACGGATTTTTAATTAATAATTTTAAATTTCAATTAATTAATAAATAGGGTCAAATGTGCATAAGAGTGTGTATAGACAATATACAAGCCAGCAAGGACACTATAAACAGATATAATTATGTGATTTTAAATTAATGATTCAGAATAATATCTATATGCTAACAATTTATTACTCTACAGAAAAAAGTGGCTGGAAATCCGTTGTGAAAAGAATATCACACATATATCCTTTGCGACAAAAATCTGGATCTTTAAAAATTGCTTACAATTTGTTAAAGATGAACTGTAGTGAGGGTAAATCAGCAAGCTGCAACCCAGATGAAGATTTAACTCTTACAAATTACTCAAGACACTATTTTTGGCCAGTAGAAAACGAGATGACTGTTAGTCTTAATGAAACGCAAGATTTTGTTTTTACAAGTGGGAGGATTAAGCGCAACAGCCTGAGAGATCTATCCATAAATGATCTAATTATGGAGATCCGATGCAATCACGTCGAGATCTCCGGTTCGAATCCAGGGAAATTTATTCTTATAAGAATAACGCGTTACCTGTCGTCACATTGCCACTCGCGGGCCTTGTATAACTCATCGCTTCCGGTGCACATGAAACGAGTGCAAGCCACGAAAGAAATTGGATCAGAGAAGACTCGAACCGTGGACCTCTGCATACGAACGAAACTATCCATGCAAATGAAGTAAATCGGGGAGATCTCTCGGGACGCGGCATGGAGGTACAAAATGCGGAGCAACTCAGGGAGGAGCTTAAAGTGCCGGCTAACACAGCCGCGGGTCCTGAAGAAAGCAAATCATCAATCCAAGAACCCTCGCAACATCAGCAGGTCGAATCCCGTCCCGAAACTGAGGCTCTCAACCAAGACTCGGCCCGCAAATCCACCACGCTTTGCGAATTGGAGCAGGAATTTGATCTGTACAAGACGTTGGATGAAGCTGTTTTGAAGAAGCTGAAGGAGCTGGAAAGCAGTACGCCTACCCCGAGAACATCGACATCCAGCAGCAGTAAAGGGAGATCGTGCGGGGGAAAGAAAGCATGGGCAATGGCGGGGCAAAAGATGTGCAAATGCGCGGCCGCCTCGGCTGCGGATTGCGCCGCCGTGTGCTGCTGCCCCTGCGTGCTCGCGCACCTCTTATTCCTGGCGCTTGTGAAGGTGCCCTCTGCCCTCGCCATTAAAGCCTTCCGCTATACCAAAAGAAAGGCTCGGAAAAGCAGGAAGAAGATCACCGAGGCCGAGGAGGAGCAGGAAGACGATGATAGTGTTAAGAAGATGCAGTCTTATAAGAGTGGGTGGTCTTTCTCAGTAACTCCCCATTTCAGTGGCCCTCTGGAGGGGTCCCCTACTCGCACAGCAGAAGAACGAAAGGCAGAGAGTCAACAGTTCTGGCAGGACCTCTACGCGGGGGGTCATATGGGGTTCGGCGGGCCCGCCCTGGAAAGAGACTAGGCTGATGATTCTGGGCTTTAGGACAGGATAGTTTGTGAAGTGTGGTGTTAATGTGGATGATAAAGTTGGAGTCGTTGTGACCAAAATTATGGTTTGCTATAGAACATAGGTAGCCTTTTTTATCCTCTCCTTATGCATGGAAATGGAAAAATTTATTAGCTCTTATGTTGTCATATTTAAATACATGAGGAGATGAGATATTATTTCTATAGTATCTATTTGTCATTATTTATTGCATCTGGTTAGAAATTGACCAAAGCAAAAAAAAAATGTTAAATTTAATATTGATATCAATTTTAACAAAATAATGCTAGTTCATAATTATTGTTGTAAATATTTAAGTTATCATCTTGGGTCCTTTAAAATTGTTAGGAAAACGTATGTTTTATCAAGATTCAATTATGAAGTTTTTTAGTTTGTATTAATTTATATTTCATGAGCAGTGGTTTACAAGAACCCATCTATCATGAGCATGAATGGTCCACTTAGAACTCACTGCATCTAGGTGATTTTACAAGAGTGAAGCATCATGAAGTATTGAGACATCATAGGAGTGCACCCATCCTAGTGTTATTTTGACTCAAACATACTTAACCACATGGAGTTTCCCCTAAATTCAAGCCTCCTTAGCTTGCTATGTAGTCAAATCTTGATGAAAGATCACATAACTTGACACACTATGAAAATAACTAATTAAAAATAAAACATCCTTAAATAAATGTATTAAAGTAATAATAACTTTAAAAATCATCTTAACCAATCAATATATCACTATGTGAACAATTTTGTACCAATTATGCAGTTAAATGATATATTTATATTTTTTAAGAATACTAAGTTTTTAAAATTTGTATAAATTAAAGTCTTAGCTTTTGGAAAAAAATGTGTAGTAAATTTTGAGATGTAAATAGTAATGGTGAAATTTATTGCAATATACATATTAATCTAAATTATAGTAGAAGGTTTTTAGAGATACTTGGTGATTTTTCTAGGGAGGATTACATCATTACCAAAAGGTACTCAATAACTAATTTTAGAAAATTTGGGTTGGATTGTATTGAATTTGTAAGAGCTACATGTGACCATTATTTCCTTTGTTAATTGTATTAAAGTTGAGATTAAGCAGGCACCACAATGATTATGAGGCTCTAACACAATATAAGATTATGTGGTGTAGAAAAGAGATAACTTCATGACCTTGGCATAGTGGACATATTGAATTTCTCTTATTGATCTTTGTAAAGTGATCTATAGAGGATTTGTAATGCAAATTATAAAATGTATTAATCAAAATTGTGTATCTACACTTAGGACATTACCAATTGACCTCATTTTAGTGCTCACTCCCATAGCATAATCTTAGGGTTCATTAAGCCTATCCTTGACCTTTTCCCAATTCAAAGGCCAATTGTTTTATGCATTTGAATGTCTATATCTCTTATATATGTTTGAACATGTTTCTTTTGATCATTCTAGTTTGTACCTTCCCTGTTATAATGCTAAGTGGGACTTTTTCCTCAAATGATAGCATAATTGTATGAATGTTTATGCAATTATGTTATCATCCTACAATAGTACAGCCATATAGATTTAATATAATGACTAGGTTGGTGACATTTTTACTTTATTAACATTGTAATAACAATTTGACCAACCCTTGTAAAATTTGTAACCAACATGGGACTTGACTCTTTAACTAAAAATATCCACCTTACTGACTATTGGACTTCCCTCTCTATTTCTACATGCATTGAACTTGTATAGGTTTTGGACAATCAATTTATTATGGATAGTGTGAATTCTTTGTAACTTCCAAGCTTTACCATAATATTCTTGGTTGAATCCAAGGATACTTCATTGTAACAATTCATTCTCCATTGTGAATTTTACACTTATTGTCATATCATATTGATGTTTATAGTTGCTTCTATTCTCTTTACTAATACTACATGATCCTAATGGCATCAACCATTCTTGGTGGCTAACTAATTCTTGAGGGAGATAATTTTAAGGTAAATTTAACTTCTCTTAACTATCCAAGGAAGACACCTCTTAAAAATCCTTTATCTATGATACTAGTGTTATTTTCCTCACTAAAACTGGCTCCTTTCTCTCTCATTTCTAAGTTTATTTGGATTCTCATAAGGTTGTTATTGTATTCTCTATCATCTCAAATACTAGTGCTTGGATGATTATTAATCTTACTTTTAGATTCCATATAATTTATTGTTGGTGCACTCTTGGATTCTAAGTTGCTTCCCACATTTCCTCTACATATGTACATAGGGAACTTAACTTATCTATAGACTTGATTTGTTATTTATTTTTTCAATTATTATCATCATTCTTCAATTCTAAACACACTCCAAATTAAAAACTCAAACACATTATTCAACTCCTATTCACATTTCTATTAGAGGGTAAAAGCAAGAAGTTGGGTCCATGAAGAGGGGAAGTTTCAGCCAAAAACAAAGTAGTAGGAAACACGTACATGTTTTTAAAAAATGGGTACTCGCTTAGGAATGGGAACCCGAGCCTAAATTCAAACGCATATTGGATATGCTTTGGGTACTTGCTAAAAATATAATGGGTATGCGTTATTAAATGGGTATGGGCATTTTATAATAGGTACCTATTTCAAAAAGGTACTTATTTTTTTAAATAATTGACTATCACCTATTTTTTCCCTACAAATTTGGAGGCGACTAAGAGCAACATGTACGTGCTTCAAGGACATATACCACCCCAAATTTTAGTTGCCACCTCCTCTCGTCGAAGCCAATGACCTCATCAACCTCCAGCTTGGTTAAATTCTATGTTTTTTGGCTTTATATCTTGCAAATTTTTTTGTAATTGTAGTTTAGGATTTGTATAATTTTGTTTTTAATTAGTTTTTAAATTGTATTTACAAACAAAAATCATCAATTAGTTTATTCATTTTATAATTTTTAAATTGTATTAGTTTGTATTTGTTTGTAATTAGGGATTTTTTGTAATTAGTTTTCTCATTTTATAGTTTTTAAATTATATTTGCAAACAAAATCATCAACGTAAACCAAAAACCTTAAATTATAAACCGAAAACACAAAATCTATACCTAATTTAGCTAAAACCCTAAACCACAAAACCTAGACTTAGAAACCAAAAACCTAGAACCCTAAGTTTCACAAAACTTAGACCTAAAAACTAAAACCCTAAACCCTAAACCCTAAAACACAAAACCTAAACCTAAAACCCTAAACCTTGAACATTAAAATTGATATTTAATTCATCCCATAATTAATTATCGAATCTCTTTTATAATACATTAATGGGATGTATTAATCATGCATAAATTCTATAATATCTTAAATCAAATTAATGAATCATTCTAATGACCTAGTTTCTCCAACCCATCCTCCTATTCCAACCTTGAAGTTATACCACTTTCATGGGTACTACCACCTTTCCCATTAACTTTACTCCCTCATATGGCCTACCCCATGGTTACATTCCTTTCCTTATGAATACTGCTAGTGCTTTCATTCATTCTAGAATTGGGCCCACAGCTACTTGATCCTACCACTTTTATAAGGTCACTATGTTGCCACAACATCTACTCATATATCTATGTACTATCCCTCCATCTCGTCCCATGATCAATACTTATCATAATGTGTTGTCCAATCCATTCATAACTATTTTCTTAGCTCTTACATCACAACACTAATATATGTACCTCCACTATTTTCACATACTCCTAATACCACACTAGTCTCCATCAACACCTTATGCATACACTAATAGAAAAAATAGAAACTTTGAAGTACAAACTCAAGGATATTGAGAAGTATTAAATATTGACCTCAATCCTTTGTATTTCGCACCTTTGTCTTTTAAGTTTTATTATATATCCATGTAGTTAAGGTCAAAGGCTCTCCAATTAGGGATTATCCAACTAGAAATTTCAAATCTAATTCTTTTTTTTAAAGACAATAATTTAATTAGTAAAAGTAGATCGTGTATGTAGAGAACACTTTTTAATATTATTTATTTAATTCGCGTAATCTAGCTAGAGGTTCTATACATATATTTAGGAATTAACCAAGTCACAAGCTCTAGATCTTATTATAGATTGAACTTAATGCATATTTTTCATTTTCACCTTTCTCATCAACATATCTTTTTATATCCAACTTCTTCCTCTAATCTTCCTAGAATATTTCCTCTTTCAACTTGTTTAATACTATATAGGTCCTTTTTTTCTCTATTGGACCACGTAAGTCTTCTTGAAAATCTAATTTTGTGTATACTCAAATCATATTAGACATAAATTTATCTATAAAATGTACATAGAATAAATTGTGGTGATCTATAACACATTTTAAAACACCTATAATATATTATTGTGATAAGGATCCACCAACTCAAACTTAAATATTTTTTCTCATTGGTTAACTTCAAGGGAGTTACCTACATTATCTAGTTTTAGTGTGTAAATTCACTAGTAGCATGCACTCGATATTATCATTTTTATATATTTAAAGATAGGTGTCTCCAAATTTTACATGGTTCCATACATTACCCCTCTTAGGACCTATAATTAATTAGGTATAATTAATCATTATCACAATTCTTAAATACATGTCACATCATTCAAACAAGTTATCGAGCTATGTATAGTTACAAATAACATGATATAGGTCCCAACTAACTCTTTGGATTGATATAGGTGCAATAGAAAACTATGTTTTAATTTTCGTCCATGACCTTTTGAAATTCATAGGTACAATGTAATATTTTGTTTAAGGAAAGTATTGGATGATGTCTTTAAGAGTTCAAGAAAATTCTAAAATTTGAAAGAGATATTTTAGCTTTTGTGGATTGCAATTGCTACATGATCTATTACATTCTTTAGGGTTATTATCAAAAATATGGGATGAATGGGGGGAGATTAATAGTATTAGCTCAGGAAAGGAAGTTGGGATTCATATGTTTTTATGAGTACATTTATTTTCACATTGGGTACATGACTTTAATTGTATAATTTAATGTAGGGTCTAGGGGAGGCTCAAATTGTTTGTATTTTCTAGGACATAAATTAGTCTAAATTCATTTTGTGCATTTTTTATTGTTAAATTGAATGTGTCTTTAAATGATGTATTTTGAATTTGTGTGTTCAATGTGATTTTTAGTTAAAATTACATGTATATTATTTAATTAGTTTTTTGATATATATTTGTTTAATTGTTTAACATGTAGTTTCCCTTTCATCATGGGGCAAGATTTACCAGTATCTAATGCCTTTACTATAGAGGATTTCATACATAGTGACCAACCTCAAAACCTCTTACATCCACCCTTTCCACATCATATCCCACCACCAAAAAACCCACACCTCCACCCTCTCCACCTCCTAACCCCCCACATCCTATAATTGATTAGACTCAATTACGAGAAAACATAAATGCAAATTTAAATATCATTCAAGAAAATATCAAATTGATAAAAAAAATAGCCTAGAGTTCCCCCCTATCTAGCACAATTTGCATCTTAAATGCAAATTGTTGTCTACTCTATTTGATCCATTGATGTGGGTCTAGATAGTTTCCATTTATGGAGAGAAGAGAGGAGACAATTTTATGAAGATGGACTATCTTATAAAGAGATCCAAGACTTAAATATTATCAAACAAACCATTTCCTAATATTTCATTAACCCCCATACAAACCAACCAATTCCACCTAAGAAAAAATGAATTTCAATTAAATGGTGTAGGAACCTATAGATAGAAAATGGTGGATGGTCTTTGATACTCCACCACATGCCAATTGTGAGGTGCCCCTTTATTTTTTGAGAAAATTATGGGCTGAGTTTGAGTTGGGTAAAAAACCCAACTGTTTTGATATGAGGTCATTTTAGGGAGTTGGGTGTGGCATGCCCAAAAATAGTCTAGGATCACATGTCAATCCTAAGCGACGTGCTCCAATTCATCGATTGTTGCTCCTCCATCTCCTGGTGTTCCAACTCCATATCAACACCAGACGATTATGTCGACATTGGGAGCATTGAGTTCTCTCTTAGGAGATCTCATTGATCAGAATACCCACATGGCAGCTGAAGTGGGTGATAGAGAGCATTGAGGAGGTGAGACTAGTCATCCATGCCATGGGAATACTCAGGCATCCACTTCAAATGCACATGTATTAGCAGTGGAATCATTTTTGGATTTACTATGTTCTGATGATCATCCTTCATAGGTATGTACATCTTTCAAGGAACATTTTAATTTGTTTGAAATGTGCAAAATTCATATAAATAATAGCATTAAATTATCTATAATATTAATTCAAGAAGTGTTCGATGTAGATGCATGATCATAGGAGGCCATCTCGATATGATCATTTTTTTTACATTGATAGTTGTAGAAGTAGTCACACCTTACGGTCAGGTAAACTAATATGTATATCTTAATTTATGTCCATATCTAATTTAATTTGAAATTGTACACATGTGTGAAATGATATATTGTATCTACGCAGGGAGATCATGTGCTATCCATGGCCGACCAACCACAAGGTGTGGTGAGCACTCCTAAGTCATCATCAGCTTTTATGCATGGGCCATCTCTAGTGTGTGTTTTCAAAAGTTATCTAGAAAATTTTGAAATTTACATGTACTTTAAAATATCACTAGATGTACTATGATTATTTTAAGTTTTCAAATTCAAATTAAATTTCAAATTTATATTTAAATGTAAATATATACATGTTTCATATATGTGTACATATATGCAGGATGATAGCAGTATCCTTATAGGTGGTAGGCAAGCTCCTAATCAGGGTCATGACCATGAGGCCATGTCATTAGAGGTCCTAAACTTTACTATATTTTCTATTCAATTAAAATCATTTTTATCACTAGTAATATTTTCTAACCTAGATTCTTTGCTTTATTTGAATATCTAAGAATTCTCATCTCAATCATTTTGTCCTCAATCGACATTTATACCACCCATTGAACAAAATGTGTCAGTATATTTAGATGATCAAATGGTAATCTATGCATACTTATGATTATTTAGATTTAAGAATTGAATTTAATGATTTTATCAGTTATGTTAAATTAAATCAAAATTTCTTTAACTTTATCTAATTCCAAGTTTTTGTACTCTTCTACAACATGATACAGGTCCATCTAATGTACGTGGAATGAAGAGGGGACTTGAGTTGACTGATTGTCCTGATAGTTATATATTTTTATTTTATAGACACTAGATAGTTTTATTTATATATGTGTCACTTGACATATACATTTCACATACATTATGCATTATAATCGTGCTTGTGTTTATTTATATGAGTTGACTTTAATATATTTTTCTAGATACATTTCATACATGTTTTAAATTCTAGACTAGCTTTAGATATATCTAGCATTTTATGTGGAATTTAATATACTTTGATCTTAAATGCACTCATGTATGTATGTTATGTTCATTATGATGATTAGATGCACTCACATATATATATTTTATCTACATTTACAAGAATGCACTACAAATTCTTGTCTAGAATCAAATTGCATATATTTAGATGTCATTGTTGAATGAAGTTTAGATGTCTTAAAATCATTAACTTTCAAATTTCAATAAAATCGCATGGTTAGGTGACAATTTAATATATTCCTTATAGTTTAGATCATATTAATAATAAAATAAGCTGGCCTAATTTTAACTATTTTCCAATTCTAGCAAATATACATCACGAAAAAAAAAATTATACTTGACATATATAAAATGTATAAGATAAAATTGGAACAATATAAAATGTGATTTATAAGTTCATTAAAGTTCATAAATTGAACAAACATATAATGTATACAACTATAACATGATGAAACATGTGTGTATATAAATACAATAAAATTTTATCCACTTTTAGTTCAAGTCCACAAATTGATATATTTACATAATTTATATGATGAAAATTTTTTATAGTGACAATCATGGTAGATCAACTTGATGGGAACCTACAAAAATAATTAATGTCTTGTAAATTAACTATATGTTTTATGATTCATTTAACTCTAATTCATGCGATAAAAGAACAATTTACTAAAATTCAGAAAAATGGATCTTAGAAATTCCTTACAAATTCAAGTGATGTCATGAGTTGGATCTTAGAAAATTGGATCTACTATATTAATTTTCATGAGTTTTTTAATGCACAAGTACTAGCCACTAATGTAGGAGACCTGAAACAAAAATGATTAAAAATATAATTAGGAAATTACTTAAGGGGATGCTCAACGAATGGATTTAAGGGTACACAATCTAGGATGACTTAAGGGGACCTAAGATGATATGGCTTAAATGGGACCTAAGAGGATGGCTTAAGGGGAGTTAAGAGAATGATTAAGGGGACCTAAGAGGATATGGATTAAGGGTTCCTAAGAGAATGGCTTAAGGGGAGTTAAGAGAATGGCTTAAAGGGATGCAAGAGGGTGGATTAAGGGGACCTAAGAGGATATGGCAAATGGGTCCTAAGAGGATCACCTAAGGGTAATTAAGAGAATTAATTAAGGAGATGGAAAATGACTTAAGGGGACCTAAGAGGACATGGCTTAAAGGGGTCCTAAGAGAATGGATTAAGGGGAGTTAAGAGAATGAATTAAAGGGATGCAAGAGGGTGGATTAAGAGGACCTAAGATGATATGACATAAGGGGATGCAAGAGAATGACTTAAAGAGATGCAATATGGTGGATTAAGGGGACCTAAGAGGATATGACTTAAGGGGATGCAAGAGGGACTTAAGGGGCCTAAGAGGATATGGCTTAAAGGGGTCCTAAGAGAATGGCTTAAGGGGAGTTAAGGATATGGCTTAAAGGGATGCAAGAGGGTGGATTAAGGGGACCTAAGAGGATATGACTTAAGGGGTCCTAAGAGGATGGCTTAAGGGGAGTTAAGAGAATGATTAAGGAGATGCAAGAGGATGGATTAAGGGTAGCTCAACCTAAACCTTATCCCTCAATCCTAAGGACCTAAAGCCTAGAGGATGAACCTTTAACCATGACCTAAATCCTAGGAGATGAACCCTTAACCCATAATGGATTTGTTATTCTAAGCATCTTGTCAACCCTAGAAATCCTAAACCCTAAACCTAGGACCTAAAGCCTAGGAGATGAACCCTTAACCCTTAACCCATAATAGATTTGTTATTCTAAGCATCTTTTCAACCCTAGAAATCTTAAACCCTAAACCCTAGGACCTAAATCCTAGGAGATGAACCCTTAACCCATAATAGATTTGTTATTCTAAGCATCTTGTCAACCCTAGAAATCCTAAACACTAAATCCTAGGACCTAAAGCCTAGGAGATGAACCCTTAACCCTTAACCATAATGGATTTTTATTCTAAGCATCTTGTCAACCCTAGAAATAATAAACCCTTAACCCATAATATATTTTTATTCTAAGCATCTTGTCGACTCCTAAGCCTAGACACTAGGACCTAAATCCTAGGGGATGAACCATTAACCCTCAACCCATAATAGATTTTTTATTCTAAGCATCTTGTCAACTCTAAACCCTAAACCCTAGGACCTAAATCCCTTAAACCCTATTTGCTAAGTAGGACCTAAAGCCTAGGGGATGAACCATTAACCCTCAACCCATAATAGATTTGTTATTCTAAGCATATTTTCAACTCTATACCCTAAATCCTAGGGGATGAACCATTAACCCTCAACCCACAAATAGATTTGTTATTCTAAGCATCTTGTCAACTCTATACACAAACCCTAAACCTTATCCCTCAACCCTAGGACCTAAAGCCTGGGGTATGAACCATTAACCCTAAACCCATGATATATTTGTTATTATAAGCATATTGTTAACTCTAAACCCTAAACCATAGGACCTAAAGCCTAGGATATGAACCCTTAACCCATAATAGATTTTTTATTATAAGCATCTTGTCAACCCTAAACCCTAGGACCTAAAGCCTAAGGGATGAGCCATTAACCCTCAACCCATAATAGATTTATTATTATAATCATATTGTCAACTCTATACCCTAAACCCTAAACCATATCCCTCAACCCTAGGACCTAAAGCCTAGGGTATGAACCATTAACCCTCAACTCATAATAGATTTATTATTCTAAGAATCTTGTCAATCCTAAACCCTAAACCATATGATCTAAATCCTAGGAGATGAACCCTTAACCCTTAAGCCATAATAGATTTTTATTCTAAGCATCTTTTCAACCCTAAACCTAAACCATATCCCTCAACCCTAGGACATAAATCCCAAGGTATGAACACTTAACCCTCAACCCTATACCATATACCCTCTTGATCATAAACCCTAAGAGAGGGGAGATGTGAGATGATGGGGAGGAGAGTAGGTAGACGATGAATTAAGGGGTCCTAAGAGGATGGCTTAAGGGGAGTTAAGATAATGACTTAAGGGTGCCTAAGAAGATATGGATTAACGGGTCCTAAGACGATGGCTTAAGGGGAGTTAAGAGAGTGACTTAAGGGGATGTAAGAGGATGGATTAATGGTAGATAAGAGAATATGGCTTAAGGGTTCTTAATAGGATGGTTTAAGAGGAGTTAAAAGAGTGACTTAAGGAGATGCAAGACGATGGATTAAGGGTAGATAAGAGGATATGGCTCAAGGGGTCCTAATAGGATGGATTAAGGGAAGTTAAGAGAGTGACTTAAGGGGATGCAAGAGGATGGATTAAGGGTAGATAAGAAGATGGATTAATGGGATATGGAATAAATTATAAACTTTTTATAAAATGATGAATTGTTTAGTTTTATATTTTGACTATCAATTAAATGTATAGAGCTATATAGTTACATGTATCTAGATTCAAATTCTATTGTAATTGTTGGAGTTAAAATGACACTGAGAGGGGGGGTGAATCAGTGTCTTAACTGATTTGACCAATTTTCAAAAATTCAAAAACCATAGCTCAAATTTAATCTCAATATACTCTAATTAATGCATTCATGAGTTGAATGTAATCATTCATAAACAGAATTGAGAAAAGTAATAACCAAACAGTGAACCGAAATAAAAACACAGTAAAGCAGAGAGAACTCAAAAGAACAAGGAGACTCAAGATTTTACTGAGTGGAAAACCCTCCTGGGGTATAAAAACCACTCCCGAAATGCCTTCCAGGCTTAATCTTTTAAACAAATGTTCACAATGCCTTATAGGATAATTTTTGAGCACCCACTCAAGGAGCACCAACCCCTCATTTAGAGATATCTATCTCAAGGAGTACCGACCCCTCAAATTATGCATCTGAACAATAAAAATATCTCAGAGGATCTCTTTGTTTTCAGTCAAGCTCATAACTCTCTATTTTCCTCATCTACCTAATACATTTTTGATACAGCCAAAGACCAATATTCCAAAATTACAATCAGAGATATTTTACTGTTTTCAACACTGGTATTTATATACATTTCAAGTATGTATGTTATGAAGAAATCTTCAAAAAGCATTTTTCACAAGATTCTGAAATTCTCTTGCTGATTTTTGAATATGAAGCTGAATAATGACAGACTGTAGATGATGGTAAAAAACAAGAGTAACGCTTATCCAGAGAGCTGCAAATCATCCATTATTTCAAAAACGCAACTGCTCAAAAAGGAAACTCAATGAATATTCTGCCATGTAACGGTTATGAGATTCGATGCCAATCCATGATGTCAGCCACAGTGTTTGAGTCTTCGTTAACCATTCACTGAGACATCCAGATAGTTCTACCGAAGGAAATTAAATCGCCAGACGTTCCTCTTAGTTATCGCTTCGCCATAACCCATCAGAGTCAGGGAGAAGACATAATGAATACATTATGTCACTCTGAGAGCTCATATGTTATGTTCTTTCCAATCGTTGAGACATAAGCAAGTTTCTCACCGAGATGCCCTTTTCGTTTCATTCACTATCGCTATAACCTTTTGATATCGGAAAGACCCTATGCAGATCACACTATGTTTCACTGAAAGCCCCCTTTTATCTATTATGTGTTGTCATGACATAATGGTTCTCTCATCGATGCATCCTTCTATCTTATGAGTGTCGCTATAGCATACCGTCATCGGGGAGACCTCTTGTAGAATGCTTGAGTCATACCGAAAGTCACCAACCATCTTCTGTGTCGCTGAGACAAGTCAGATCCTATGCCGACAAATTCCTTTTGTGTTCCATTGGTGAGACCGGAGGTCACTCACCGAGACCTCACGCCAAAAACCCTAACTCTTACCGAGATGTATACCTTTATGTTGTCAGTCGGTATAAGAATTCAAACTCACCAAGACCTTTCTTCGATGCACATGAGTCATACCGAAATGCTTTATCCACTCTCAGTCGCTGAGACATTACAAACTCGCTATGACCCTATACTGATGACTCTAACTCTTACCGATATAACCTTTGAGCACAAGTCGGTAAGACACCACAAAATCACTATGACATTTCAGCGAAGCCACAACCTTTGCTGATAAGACCTTTCAGTGCACGGTCGGTGTGACAATATGTCTTCAGTGAGACCACATACCAAATACAACACTCCTGCCGATATGTTCCTTTTCCTTCAGTCGGTGAGACAATGTGAGTTCGCTAAGACGATACAACAAAGAAAAACCTCTTGCCAATGAGCACCCTTTGTTGCCGGTCGGGGAGACATGATGAGTTCGCTAAGACATTTTATCGATGCCGCAACTCTTGCTGATATGTTCTTTCTTGTGTCGGTCGCCAAGACACAAAGCGCTCGATGAAACAACGTGCTGATAGGGATTTCTTACGCCGATGAACCTCCTTATGTATTAGTCGATGAGACCCGACTCATTCGGTAAGACCTCTCAACGGTGAGAAATACTTATGCCGATAGACTTTTCCACTGTCGCCAAGACCACTTGAATGTCACGCCGAAAGATACCCAAAGGTGAATTTTGTCATCAAGGACAAACCAACCAAAACACAACTGAGAACCAACAAACTCCCCCTTTGTCCTTGATGGCAAAACACAAATGACTCTCCCCCTTTTTGCCTCAATGACAGAGATAGAAGAGAAGAATATGCATTGCCATGAATCACAACTGAGAAGCCAACCAAAAAACCATGAGAAATAGCTGCAAAAAAAATAATAGTGTAGCAACCAAGATTGTAGGAGAGCTGTAAGTGAATCAAAATATATAACATGCTCCCCCTAAGCCAATGCATGTAAAATTAGAGAAGTAAAGATTGAGAGATAACTCCCAATCGAAGTCTCAACCTTTCAAATAACTCTTTAGCTAAGGGCTTAGTAAAAATATCAGCCACCTGATCTTGTGAGCCAACAAACTGTAAGCAGACTTCATTAGCCAAAACCTTTTCTCGAAGAAAGTGAAACTTGATAGCAATATGTTTAGTGCGAGAGTGCATAACAGGATTTTTTGAAATATTTATCGCACTAGTGTTATCACAAAGAATGGAAGCAGGTTTAGAAACATCAATACCCATATTTAAAAGACTCTGACTCATCCACAGTACTTGAGTACAGCATGAAGTGGCAGTAATGTATTATGCTTCAGTAGTAGAAAGAGAAACAAATACTTGTTTCTTGTTATGCCATGCCACTAAACGATCACCAAGAAAGAATGCAGCACCACTGGTGCTTTTCCTATCATCCAAACAACCAGCCCAGTCAACATCAGTATAAGCAATCAAAGAGAAATCATTGCTTCTAGGATACTAAAGACCATAATCAAGAGTGCCCTTAATGTATTTAAAAATCCTTTTAACAATAGTGACATTGGATTCTTTAGGGGATGCCTGAAACCATGCAACAGTGAAAACTGCATGCATGATGTCAAGTCTAGAAGCAGTTAAATATAACAAACTGCCAATCATTGATCTATATTCAATTTGATTTGTATCAGGAGAATCATCAACCTTAGTAAGTTTGCATCTAGTAACCATTGGAGTGCTAACTGGATGGCATTCATCCATCTAAAATTTCTTAAGCATCTCTCTAGCATACTTGGTTTGAGAAAGAAATATTCCATTTTCACATTGAGAGATTTGAAGACCCAAGAAGAAATTTAATTCTCCTAATAATGACATTTCAAATTCTGATTCCATTAGCTGAGAGAATTTTTTACTCAATGTAACATTGTTGCAGCCAAAGATAGTGTCATCAATGTAAATTTCAACAACCAGAATATCAGAACCTTTAGTTTTAACATTAAGATTGCTATCTACACCTCCTCTAACAAAACCATTTGAAAGCAAATGACTGTCCAGCCTAGAGTACCAAGCTCTAAGTGCTTGTTTTAAGCCATAGAGGGCCTTTTTCAATCTGTAAACATGATCAAGCTTATCTTTGCACATAAATCCTTCCGGCTGTTCAACATAGACCTCTTCATCTAAATAGCTATTTAAAAAAGCTATTTTGACATCCATTTGATAAACAGTAAAGTCTTTATAAATAGAATAAGCCAAGAATATTCTTATAGATTCTAATCTAGCAATGGGTGCAAAGGTTTCACCAAAATCAATACCTTCTTGTTGAGCATAGCCTTTGCAGACAAATCTTGATTTGTTGTGAATAACATTACCATTTTCATCAAGCTTGTTTATGTATATCCATTTGCCTCCAATGACATTCTTGTCATCTAGTCTTGGGACTAACTACCAAGTCTGATTTTTCTCAATTTGATCAATTTCTTCCTGCATAGCATTAAGCCAACATGAGTCTGTGAGAGCTTCATTAAAAAATTTAGGCTCAAACTGAGTAACTAGATAGAAAGCTATTTGTGCCTTTTCATCAAATTCTGCAGCCTTTCTTCTAGTTTGAACTCCTGCATTTTTATCCCCAATAATCTGATCTTTGGGGTGATATTTAGCTAGAGCTTTTGATGCAACCTTTTCAAGACTTGTTGTTTCATTTCTAGGGCTTGTTGAATCAGTATTAGGCTTTGTTTTTTCAACTCCTTCTGAAATTATTTCTAGTTCAAGTTCTTCTTCCTCATTATCCTGCAAAGATTTAGCATACAAATGTGGTCTTTCATCAAATTTTACATTAACAACTTCAACAATCTTATTAAGCCTTTTGTTAAGGCATTTATAAGATTTGTTGTGAGTTGAGTATCCCAGAAAGATACCCTCATCACTCTTTGATTGAAAGCTCCCAAGGTTATCATCATCTTTCTTGATAAAACACTTACTTCCAAAAAATTTGAAGTGTTTGACAGAAGCATTTTTTCCATACCAAATTTCATAAGGAGTGTGTTTAGATTTCACCCTAAGCTGCACTCTATTCAAAATGTATACAATTGTATGAACAGCTTCTTTCCAATACATATCAGACAACTTAGCTTCATCTAGCATGGTTCTAGCCATTTCTTTTACAGTTCTATTCTTACGTTCAACTACCCCGTTTTGTTGAGGTTTTTTTGTTGCAGCATACTGTCTTTTAATGCCATGTTGTTCACACTAATCAATAAACTCTTGAGAAGTGAACTCACCTCCTTTGTCAGATCGCAAACATTTAAGTTTCAAATCAGATTCCTTCTCAACCAATTTACGAAATATTTTAAACCTTTCAAATGCTTTTGATTTGTGCTTAAGAAATGTGACCCAAACCATTCTAGTATAATCATCCACAAACAACATAAAGTACTTTTCACCATTAATAGACCTTGTTCTGGTTGGTCCACATAAATCAGTATGCACAAGCTGTAAAGGTTTTGAAGAATAATGTTCTTTTGTTTTGAAACTGACTTTTGTTTGTTTACCACTTAGACATTCTTTGCACACAGAATTTTCTAGCTTGTTAAGGATTGGTAAACCTTTAACATTCTGATTCTTACTAATTCTAACCAGATTTTCAAAGTTTATGTGTCCTAATCTTTTATGCCATAACCAGCTCTCTTCAATTTGGCCCATTAAATACATACCTTGATTATTGTCATTGCTTGATGTGTCGAGAAGATTGTACACATTTCCTTTTATCCTCCTTCCAGCTGCAATGGCCTTTCCAAGCTTGTTCTTAATCTCACATCCCTGCGAAGTGAAAAGAACATGATAACCACTATCACAGATTTGACTAACACTTAGAAGATTGTGCTTGAGACCTTCCACATAGTACACATTATAGAGAGGAGTGTCTTCATTCAAAAGAAGTGAACCTCTACCTTTAATTTGAATACCAAAGTTATCACCAAACTTAACATATCCACCTACATAATCTTCAAGATTTATAAACTTATCCTTGTCACCAGTCATATGGTTAGAACATCCATTATCCAGGACCCATAAGTCATTTTTCTTGGAATGAAAATTTGTTTGAACCAACATAGTTTGCTCAATGTTGTTGACAGTCTTAGGTTTCCAAACCTTTTTAATTTTATGTTGTTTAGATTGCAGATTAGTTCTGCACTGTTTGACAGAATGTCCCAAAGTATTGCATTTAAAACATTTGATCTGTCTTACAAAACCATAGTGTTGTCTAAGACCAAACCTGGGTATTCTAGGATTCATAAGCCTGCAAGTGCTCACCTTGTGGCCAAATTTTTTGCAAAAAAAACAATAACCATAGAAGAAAGGATTGACTCTGTATGAAGATATATTACCTCTTAAAGACTGAACATGATCCTTACCAAATTATGAATTGTTTGAACCTAAACCTTTGACTTCAGAAGAGGGGTTTTGTTTTGCATTGTCAATTGAGCATTCACCCTTTTCAAAACCAACACCAGTTTTATCTTTGTACATCTTCTGCTTGCTGAGCATCTCATTCAGTTTTAGAGTGCTTTCGTATTTTTCAATTTCCTTTCTAAGACAGACTACTTCTTGTTCCAGTTTTTGAATTTCTTGATCTTTGTAGCTTACAGTCTCTCGAAGACAGTCTTCAACTCTTTTAGCTTCTTCAAGCTGAGTTTTCAGAGAGACCATTTCTTGATCCGGTTTATGTTCTTGAGCAAGAACTTCTTTTTTGAGTTTTCTAATCTCTTGTAAAGCACATTTCAGCTCACTTTCAAGATCTACTTCACCTTCTTCAATGTCAATGATGTTTGTATCATTTCGCTGAGTAATTTCAGCCATGAACAAATTTTCATCTTCTTCAACTGATGAATCTTTAGACTCAATATCAAATTCATCCTTACTAAATAGAATTTTCTTCTTTTTGAAATAGAAGTTTCGATTAGGTTTGAAGGCCTTCTTCTTAGGCAATTTTTCAGTTGTCTTGTTGTCACAGATTTCATCATCATAGGGACACTTTGTAGCAAAGTGACCTATTTTTCCATAGTTAAAACATTTAAAGGGAAGTTTTCCCTTATATTTTCCTGATCCCTTTTTAAATCTTCTAACAAAATGGGATTCTTTAGAATTAGACAACTCTGATTCACTGACTTCAACTTTTTCTTTCTTTTCAGTGTTAAAGGCAGTTTCTTTTCCTATTGAATTGTTTTTGCTAGTTCTCATTTCATAGGCAGTAAGTATTCCTTGCAGGCTGTCTAAGGTAAGTTTATCAAAGTGTTTATTTTCTTCTAGGGCTGAAACCTTAGATTCAAATTTGGATGGTAAGGTTCTAATAACCTTTGTGACCACATCAAATTCATTAATCTCTTGACCTAGACCTTCATTGCATTGACAACTTCATCAACTCTTAGGAAATATTCAGCCACTTTTTCATCATCCTTCATTTTCAACTCCTCAAACTGATGTTTGAGTGTAATGATTTTTGATAGTTTGACTTTCTCATTCCCTTGATATATAGTTTCAAGTTTTTCCCAGATTCCATGAGCAAATTTGCAATGCATGACTTTTATGAACACATCTTTAGTTAACCCACACAAGATGGCATGCTTAGCTCTGGCATTTGTTTCATACCTCTTTTTTTCAATAGCATCAGTGGGAATAGAGTCTGGCACATTGTAATCATTTAAAACAGTACTCCAAACATCAACATCAAAAGAAACAAGAAAAGCTTCCATTCTGATTTTCCAGAACACATGATCTGTTACATCAAATAACGGAGCTCTGGTTATAGAGGCACCGTCTTGAGAATGTGCCATTAAAAACAAACTCCAAGACCAAGATCAATTCAAGGTGATTAAAACCTATCAAAGGACCCTATGCTCTGATACCAATTGTTGGAGTTAAAATGACACAAAGAAGGGGGGGTGAATCAATGTCTTAACTGATTTGACCAATTTTCAAAAATTCAAAAACCATAGCTCAAATTTGATCTCAGTATACTTTGATTAATGCATTCATGAGTTGAATTTAATCATTCATAAACAAAATTGAGAAAAGTAATAACCAAACAGTGAACTGAAATAACAACACAGTAAAGCAGAGAGAACTCAGAAGAACAAGGAGACTCAAGATTTTACCGAGTGGAAAACCCTCCTGGGGTATAAAAACCACTCCTGAAATGCCTTCTAGGCTTACTCTTTTAAACAAATGTTCACAATGCCTTATAGGATAATTTTTGAGAACCCACTCAAGGAGCACCAACCCCTCATTTAGAGATATCTATCTCAAGGAGTACCAACCCCTCAAATTATGCATCTGAACAATAATAATATCTCAGAGGATCTCTTTGTTTTCAGTCAAGCTCATAACTCTCTGTTTTCCTCATCTACCTAATACATTTTTGATACAACCAAAGAACAATATTCCAAAATTACAATCAGAGATATTTTACTGTTTTCAACACTGGTATTTATATACATTTCAAGTATGTATGTTATGAAGAAATCTTCAAAAAGCATTTTTCACAAGATTCTGAAATTCTCTTGCTAATTTTTGAATATGAAGCTGAATAATGACAGACTGTAGATGATGGTAAAAATCAAGAGTAACGCTTATCCAGAGAGCTACAAATCATCCATTATTTCAAAAACGCAACTGCTCAAAAAGGAAACTCAATGAATATTCTGCCATGTAACGGTTCTGAGATTCGATGCCAATCCATGATGTCGGCCACAGTGTTTGAGTCTTCGTTAACCATTCGCTGAGACATCCAGATAGTTCTGTCGAAGGCAATTAAATCGCCAGACATTCCTCTTAGTTATCGCTTTCGCCATAACCCATCAGAGTCAGGGAGAAGACATAACGAATACATTATGTCACGCTGAGAGTTCATATGTTATGTTCTTTCCAATCACTGAGACATAAGCAAGTTTCTCACCGAGATGCCCTTTTCGTTTCATTCATTGTCGTTGTAAAATTTTGATATCGAAAAGACCCTATGCAGATCACACTATGTTTCACCGAAAGCCCCCTTTTATCTCTTATGTTTCGCTGTGACATAATGATTCTCTCGCCGATGCATCCTTCTATCTTATGAGTGTCGCTATAGCATACCATCATCGGGGAGACCTCTCATAGAATGCTTGAGTCATACCGAAAGTCACCAACCATCTTTTGTGTCGCTGAGACAAGTCAGATCCTATGCTGACAAAGTCCTTTTTTGTTCCATCGGCAAGACCGGAGGTCACTCGCCAAGACCTCACGCCGAAAACCCTAACTCTTACCAAGATGTATACCTTTATGTTGTCAGTCGGTATAAGAATTCAAACTCGCCAAGACCTTTCTTCGATGCACATGAGTCATACCGAAATGCTTTATCCACTCTCAGTCGCTGAGACATTACAAACTCGCTATGACCTTATACCGATGACTCTAACTCTTACCGATATAACCTTTGAGCACAAGTCAGTAAGACACCACAAAATCGCTATGACATTTCAGTGAAGCCACAACCTTTTCCGATAAGACCTTTCGGTGCACGGTCGGTGTGACAATATGTCTTCGGTGAGACCACATACCGAATACAACACTCCTACCGATATGTTCCTTTTCCTTCGGTCGGTGAGACAATGTGAGTTCTCTAAGACGATACAACGAAGAAAAACCTCTTGTTGATGAGCACCCTTTGTTGTAGGTCGGGGAGACATGATGAGTTCGCTAAGACATTATATCGATGCCGCAACTCTTTCCGATATGTTCTTTCTTGTGTCGGTCACCAAGACACAAAGCGCTCGATGAAACAACATTCTGATAGGGATTTCTTACGCCGATGAACCTCCTTATGTATTAGTCGGTGAGACCCGACTCATTCGGTAAGACCTCTCAGCAGTGAGAAATACTTATGCCGATAGACTTTTCCACTGTCGCCAAGACCACTTGAATGTCATGCCGAAAGATACCCAAAGGTGAATTTTTTCATTGATAAGGACAAACCAACCAGAACACAATTGAGAACCAACAGTAATATATGCATGTCCTCTGTTTTTTCTAATGCATCTAGTTTTGGGAGACCTAAAACAAAAAATGGTTTAAAACTATAATTAGGAAATGAATTAAGACTAACATAAGAACATGGATTAAGGGGAGATACATATTAGCCTTGACTCTAAGTTATGTGATAAATTTTTAAATATATAAAGACTATCAATTAAATATATACACAACTATATACTTACATTTATTTTATTTATTTTGTTGTACAATCTGCATCCTCTCTCTTTTGTAATGCATCTATGATTGTCTCATGATTATCCATTGAAAGTGTCCATAACACTTTATTATCACACCTCCCTTGATATCTAACTAGTTTTATATTGGTTTCCAAAATCAAATTTGAGTAAAGTATAATCTTCTTGTGTCTTTCATAGGCTTCAAATGTAGGCAAGCCATTCTTTCTTATTAGATATTTTTGAAGCCAGGTTCCAACAAGAACTACAAAACCAGTTGGATACTCAAAATTATCATCATCCACTCTAGGATGTACCAACTTATGTTTTCTCTCAACACATCTAGCCAACCAATACTTTGTCTCCTCTTCATTCCCCTCAAGTGCAACAACAACATACACACATGTCCTAGAAAAAAATATTTAATTCAGTAAAGAGTGAAATATATTTAATTCACATATAAACATGCATGTACATATAAAATTACATATATTAAAAAATAATGTAGTAGAAAATTGAATTCAATTTAATGTACCTTATTGTACAAGGTTCGAAACACAATCATAATCATCCAATGCAAACACTTGATTATCTTCTTCAATTGTCGTTCCATGTTGATCATGTGTTGATGTAGGTGTTAAGGCTCTTTTTTTTCATTCTTCGACCCATTCTATATTTTGGCATGCCTCCTAATCACCTGCAATGCAAAATTGATAAAAACATGCAAGCTCCCTTGTCCATATTGTCCACATGTTTGCATTCGAACTCTTAAACGAATGCCATTTTTTTTATCCATTAATTGTTTCACAATCTTGTTGAGTAAGAATATTATTTTATTTAACTAATCAAAAGAAGCATCAAATTATAGAGCTATCACTTGTTCATGTCGATAATTTTTTGTTGCACCAAACTACAATTGCACGTGCATCTCTGAATTTCATTGCATCCTCAAATATTAGTTGCTCTCTGGCAAGAGATCTTTTCACACATGCAGCTACTCCATCATGTTCTCCTTTACCATTTCCATCTTAAAAAAACTCATGTGTTAGATATTATTTTCCTTATGAACTCTACATAACAATTAAAATATTCTAGCATTCTTGAATTGACCCGTGCAATTATCCAACCATATGAGATGTTCTCTCATTTGAATTACTCTCTTTTATTTTTTTATAAAATATATTAAAACAAAATTGAACAAACTCAAATGAGTTTAATCGATTATCACTCACATAAAAATGGTACTCTCTCAAAAAATATCTATTATCTTCTCTATTATCATCTACATTTCTATATACAATATGAGAAAATATGGCTACCTGCATTGAATTATAATACTGGGATTGAATTTATTCTTGTGGATCAAGAGTGTGGTTTTCTGCAAAATCAACAACTAACAACATAGTTCCAATTGGAAATGTGTTTTTACATGTATGAAATTGACCATCAAGTCGACAAGCATATTGAGAGTGTTTTACATATTTAGGTACAATCTTATCTTTAAATTCTCTAATAAATGCAGGCACACTAAATTTTTCTACAATTAGCTCACAACATTTTCCAATTTTTCCATCATTTAAAGAATATTCAACATTTTTAATTTCTTTAACATCCACTAATTTTTGTCCAAATTCATGTAAACTACTTCCATGGATACATTCTCCAAACAATGAAATTAGGTTACCACATCTATTACATTGTCCAAAAATACATACATTTAAATAAAATAAGTTTCCATTAGAGGGTTCACAAAACAAACGTACTATAAAATCTTTGATTATTTCAAGTGGCATATTAATACCATAAATGTCTTGTATAATTTGGTTAGCATGCAAATAACGTATAATAATAATAATGAAATTGTACATGAGTTTTTAAAACAATAAGAGATTCATTGTTTATTAATTGTAACATACCAAGGTTTACATTTTTCAAATGATCTTTGACTCATGCTAATATTTGGTAAGATTATTAAATAATCTAATTTTTTTTTATAAAATTCAGTTTGAGACATATCTAATATATGCTTTGGATAAGGGTCACAATTTTTTGATCCCACCCTTAGTTTTTAAACATCTCTAATATTAGGTGATACTCTTGTATTATCATGCCAATATTTTTCGATTAAGGATTTTATTTCATTAGATAATTTCATGTATGGCCTTGGGAATCGACCACTAAAACTCCAACATTGATTAATTGGATCATTTTCAATACTTTCTCTTCTTTTAGTTGCTCTTATCAAAGTTTAGGTTTTACTTTTATATATTTACTAATCTTACTTAACATTCTTTTATTTGAAGTTAATTTATTAACTAGAGCAGTTGTTACTGCACGACGTGTTGCATTCTTATCTTTAGATTGACTTTTCTTTCCTATAGAATCAATAGCATTGGTAACACTAGATATGACTTGTTCTACTGAATCATCTAAATCTTTTTTGGTTTTACAAAAATGCCTAATTTTTTCTTCACTTTTCGCATTTTCTACATTTTCATCAATTGCATCATGAGTTGACATTGAAATCCTAATTTCTTTCTATAAAAAATATTTTATATAATCTATTTTCATGAGTTTTCATTTGTCTCCAAGAAATTTTACCAGGAAGGTTATCTAACACATCTCTTTCAATTGTAAAAAAACATTTTCATTTTGATTCATACAAGTGGTTTCATTTTCATTCATGCAAGGGGTTTCATTTTTATTTTCAAACATACAAGGTATTTCATTCTCATTTTCATTAATATGATGGATTTCATTCTCATTTGCATTCATATAATATATTTCATTATTATTTTGTTTTTGCATTATTTCAAAACTAGAATTATTGATACCATCAATGGTGTATCTAGCTTCATCTAAATAACTAAGATCAATATTATCAAGACTTGGTTTTGAAGACATACCTGGATAATTTTTTTGAATAGGTACAATTTCCATATCATTGAGAGGTGGATTTGAAGGCATACCTAAAGTTGTTTGCATAGGTGCATTTTTCATATCATTCAAAGTTGAAGTTGAAGGCATAGTTGGGTTTGTCTCCATAATTGCATTTTCTTCCATATTCACCATTTCCACATTTGCATCATCTACATTCATCTCACCCTTCATGGTTTCCTCTTCAAGATTCATGGAACTAGATGCTTCCAAATTTTTCATTTGATGAATCCTTGTTATTCTATCACTTTGTCTTTTTGCCTCCATTTCTCTATTTGCTTCAATTTCTTCAAGTGCCATTAACTTTCTACATTTTTTCCTTTGCCTTTGATTTGATCCCATGATAGTACCAAACCCTCTTAATAAAAAAAAAATGATTCTTAACCTATTTTACAATCGCTACCTCCTTCAAATATTGAAATAAAACTATATAATATGGATATTTTTTCTTCTATAAACTTTGAAGCACAAAAACATATGAATACATCAAAAATCTCTCTTTTTTTAAATCTTCTTGTGAAAATCCCTTGTACTTGATTCCACTTCTAGAAAATTCAACTTGCAATTGTCTCCTTCAAAAAATTGAATAGAATATGACCTGTTAAGAGATTATACAAGACAAGATTGAATTAATAAAATGCGGAAAATGGCACTTTCAGTCAATACTACAGAAAAGGAATGTTGTAGAAAAAACATGCTTAATCAGTTTTTAAAAAAATTGGGGAAAAAATTATAATAGAAACGCGTACTCATTATAAAATGTGTACCCATTCTATTTTTAGAATGGGTACCCATTATATAACGCATACCCATTCCTATTTTCAAATGGGTAAATAAATAATGGGTACCCGTTATATAACGGGTACTCATTTCTTTCTAAAAATGCATACACATTTTATAATGGGTACACATTTTTAAATTTTTGAATTCCCAACCCACTTGTTGCCTCAGTTTTAGGCTTGGGAAAGGCTTGTAAACCCGACCCTTAGCCTTTGAACTACAACTAAAAAAGTAAGGTAGGTTCAAGAGAAATGTCCAACTTTGGCAACATAGCTGATGAACTTTTTCTGAATTAATCTACGAAATTAAAACCCATTATAGAACATGATGTCTAGTTTCCAAATATATAAAAAAATTTAAGATTGGATTATGTTTTCTATTTTTAATTAATTTCTAAGCAAACTGGTCCATAAACTTAAAATATCAAGGTTTTTTTTAATAACTTTTTTTTGGTTTTATTTTTGCACAAAAAATATATGATATCAATCTTCAAACAATTCTCTACACAATTAAAAAGAAATTTCAAAAAAAAATTAGTTTAGGTCCAATTATGTTGTCTATACACATTGATTTTTTTTTTATTTTTATTTTTTTAACGAGGGGAATCGGGTGCAGCATGGCCCCCCATATAACCCCCCACCGCCGGTAAACTTTTTACCGTGACCGGAGGTGCTGGCGGGGCACACCAACCAGTACCACGAGAGCGTCAGAGAGTCGAACCCATGGTGGGCGCCCTGCGACAGGGAACACCTTAACCAACTGGGCTGGGACCGGCGCCCTATACACATTGATTTTTAAAAACAACAATTAGGGCCAATAAAAATTTAATAAAAAATATTCAGAAAAAAATTTAAAAAAGTATCCTCGCCAATCTTCATATTGTTACATATATTTCCCCAAAAGGAATTAGAAAAAATAATTTTATTTAGGTCAAAAAGTGGTGTCCGTACACATAAAAAGTGGCGTTCGTACACATGCATGGTATGGTAAAAAAAATGACTTTTAAAAAGTGGTTTTTATATATGCCTATCAAAATTTAATTTTTAGCATCTAGGTATTTGAATAAATTACATATTTGGAAACAATATTCAAAATAATAAATTTCATGTTACTAGATTTTTTTAAGATTCATTGTGTAAGTGCTTCAAATTTTCAGTCCAAGTCTGATAAATTCTAAAAAACACTTCCACTTTTTGAGCTTTTTGTGGACCCAACTTCTTGCATTAGCCCTAGAATACCCATGTAGATTGAAATACAATTGGTTTGACCATTTGACAATATACCAAGTAGTCATCCCCATTCTTTTTATATAAAGTTATAGGTATCAATTAGTGAAATAATTACACATTAGTTTCATAGTCTCTTATCTTGGTTATATTTTTACGATTTACTTTGATTTAACTTGCATTTAAAGTTATTTGGTCATATTTTAGTTTCCTATTATTGTTTCTTAGTATTGTTACCATGTGTCATAGATCATGTAGTTGTACTTCAATGTTCATCTCTCAATGTACAAAGGACCACAACTTGTTTGGACATGAGTGTAGCTATTCTATTGTCTATGAACCACATGGATGTCTATGCCTTATGTATCTTCTAAGAATTTATCCAAGTTAGTATATTTCTGGATTTTAGAATTTATCCAAGTTATATATATTTCTAGATTTTTATTTTCACCTTCATTTTTTAAATACATTATTATGTTTCCCATTTTTACAGATTTTCTTATTCCATTTGAAAAACAATAGTATTATTTATAGGAAATAAATGTACCTCTTAATGAGGTGAACCATTTAGGTAGGGAAAATAATTTTACCCATTTGTTTGGTGTTGTATAGGAGTGAATTTACACCCCTTATGCAAATTCCCCTTTTTACACTTCCTCACCTTAGAAAACCAAATCCAAAGGCAAAAAATCCACATCCACCCGCTACCTTCATTCCACTTGGTGTATGTTTTGTGCATCGTCAAAAGAATAATTGTCGGGGACACCCGCATGGTGCGCAGACATCCATGCAATGCACTTACGTCCCTAACGGATTCATGTGTCTGAAGCCTACAGAGGAGTTACACTTCCCATTGTGCTCGATTTGTAATGCCCCTCTTCGACCAATTGACCCGAATATGGTCGTTTTTCTCATTCTCCCTTCAAATTCACTCTTCATTCCTTCATTTCATACTCTAAGCTTTCAATCCATTTTCTTCACAAGCTCAAGCAACCTTCTAGCATTCACTTCTTGCACTCTCGGCCTTCAAGCAACACTTTTCACTCCATAGCAGGATCAACAACACTCCATCAACTTTGTAAAGCAAGTGTGGAACAACACCTTTGCAGTAGGGGTTTGAGTCCTCTCATTTTCTCCTCCATTAGCTAGTGAGCTCTTGGTGGAGGTGGTTAGCTTTCTACTCCTCTCCTCTACAATTTTCTTGAGTAGCATAATATTGTTTTGTAGTGCCATTATGTTCTTTACTTTCATTTCTTCCTTTATCACATTTCTTTCTACAGTTGCTATCTTGGTTGTCCATGGAGGTGGAAACACCAAAATGGGGGTCTAACTGAGGCAAGCCCCTATACAGCCCCCAACAATTTTACTCTTTCTTGTGTGTAGGTGGGCATGCTTCTTGGAGCTAGCTAGTGAACAGGATCTTTTGTGAGATCATTCTAGTCACCCTAGCTTCAATCTACTTACTTTATCACATTTGTTTATACATTTCTTATTTCATAGTGTTATTTTGTTCTCCTAGAAACCATTAGCTAGGTTGTTAGTCTTTTTTCCAATGGTTAACCTTGTCTTTTTAGTCCTTTGTTCGAACGGACACCAGTGCACTTGAGAGACACGAGCGCACTACGCTGTCATCCCGGAACCACACTTTCATCCTCGAGCAGAGAGCTACCTGAGGCATAGTGTTGAACCCAGAAACCAGCTCGCCTAGCTCCATTTTGAGTTTTAGGTCTGCAAAATGATTGAAGGACCTTATAGTCCTCATCATTCTCGTCCCTTCTTTCCAAAACATCCTTTAAGATGAGGTAAGTTAGGGCAGCCTTCCACTCTTGGCTCTCCATGACCTGGGGCCTTGAACACAGTTGGTCCCCCTCTCTTACATTTTTGGTGAACTTGACATGAACCATTTTGGTTCCATTTTGTGATACTCAAAGTTCATTTCCTCGTATCCTAGGAGTGTTGTAGGTATGATTGTTGTGAGGCTTTCGCCTTACAACCCAACCTGCGACCCCTAGTAGGCGTAGTTGGAAGCTTCTGAAGGTGTTGTGTAACGAAACCTTGATTGGGTCACCATCTTATCCTTTAACCTTTTAGGGACTCTATGAAAGTATCATCTAGTGTGTGTAATGGCCTCTTTTCTACATCAACCTATCCCCTTTGCACAGCTTGTGAGTGGTGGTGCTGGCATAACCTTTACTTCATAGGATCTACCAATGGGTTTTAATAGGGTCTAATCGTCTCCTCTCTACATCCATGTGCGAATCAATGGAAACATCGTAGCAGGTGTTCTCATTGATCCAACGTCTCAAGTAAACATCATAACTGAGGATATCATGCTAATCAACTTCTTACATAAGGATGAGTACGATGCACCTATGAGTACCATCTACACACATGATAGAATTTGCGTGCCCCCTTTGGGTAGTGTTGTCCTGTCAGTTTTGGTTGGACCTTTGTTCGTGAATCTTTTATTTGACATAATCCTTGGGTCTGAACTCTTTAGAGTGAAGCTGGGTATCCCTTGGTTGGTAGCTATAAATGTAGTAACTTATCCATGGGGGTTTTGTGCATGTGATTCATGACACCAGCTATAAACTACCAGTTGCTCATGGTATTTACTCCTTGGATTACTCATGGCTTGCGCATGTTGGTCCTCTCTCGCCTAGGACGGACCTTCTGCACTAAACATGTCAAAATTATAAGAAAGGGAGCTTCAGGTCGGAAGTGAGATACCCTCCATCACCTTATGTTGTTTCACATAGGGCTTTCCTAAAAGTTGATAGTGATATTGCCAAGGCACGTAGGAGAGAAGAAGAGAAGCGGTCACAGGATCCTCCTTCTTCCTCTTATGTTGTTCATCCTGATGCTTCCTCTCACCCTGCTAAGGCACCATTAGATCTTGTTTCGCGTTTGCGAGTGAATCCTATGGTGCTCACTTGACGAAAGCCCAAGCATCTCACATTTGAGCTTCCTATTTTTCCTACAAAGCCTAGGCTCATTCGGTATGACAGGAAGAAAGGTACCTGTGGGGAATTCTCTATGTCTCAACCTTTGTGGCCTCCTACTGCCTCCTACTGCCCCTACTCCCAAAGCAGTGAATAGGAAGAAGCCTGTTACCGAGGCACTTGAACTGACTTCTCCCGCTACTTCGCAACCTGCTCCTCCTACTCCCATTCAGGAGTTTGCTCCTCTGGCGAAAATGGTTGTAGTGAACACTCCCATGGCCGAGTAGGAGTCTCTTGTTCCTTTCCAACTTCCAGCCTCCAGTTCAAAGAGTCACAGAAACCGCCTTGCACATGAGCGCAACCATCAAAGAAAGGCTCTCTGAGCTAACCAAACTGCCTTACAAAGAAAGGAAGAGGAGATGACTGCCCTGTATCAGGGCCTCTTGTCACATCCTCCTCTCTCCTTCCCTTTACTTCCATTCAAACTAGCTTTGTATCACTTTTGACTTCTTCTATGAGTACGAATGCACTTGACCCTAAAAAGGTGCAGGTGTTCATCTATCCTTCAGTGGAGCCACCTCTGTTGATGTCCCTTCTGGATTTCCAGCCTTTCCTGAAACCCATAGATATGACAAACACTTCGATCATATCTACGGTGGTTCTCTCCTCCTCTTCCTTCATGCTTCTTGCCTCATTTTTGGGGAGTTTTCCTCCTCCGACGAAGCAAAAGGTAGAGAGTGATCCTTCTAGCAACGAAGGATGTAAGAGGATCCCACCTAAACTCTAAAAGGTGGTCCCACACTAACTTCTTTTGTCCTAGTGACGGAACCAGTCCCATCTTCTCTCGGGTTCGTCACCGCTCCCAAATCACTCGACGAGCCTAGCAGTGAATCTCGAGCACAACCTTCTCCATTTGTTGAGGTAAGACATGGCACTTTCTGTAAAGTGCATGTTTAACTCTCTGGACAAGGTTCCATCATTTTCAGCAATCTTCGTGAAATCATTGACCTTAGCTCCATAAGAGCTCAATGGAGAGGACCTTACAGGGCCCTCTTCCCTAGCCCTTGTTGTGGGAGGGTCAGATGCTCCTCCTCTTAACATCCCACCAATGCAGGCTCGTCCTCCTTCCCCTTATGATGATCTAGAGTGGGAAGTGGACAACCTCTTGGTTGACCAGTGTTATGGGGAGGCCTCTTTTTTATCTTTAGATTAGATGTGTGTGTGTGTTGTGATGTGTTCCCCCATGATCATACTATGTGTGCCTAGATAACCCTTATCACCCCTATTGGTGCTTGGATACAGATGTGGTTTTTGTGTCGTAAACCTTCTTCTATTTGTGTCATCATTCTTCCATGTTTGTGACTTGATTTTCAATAAATTAGGGACAATGCAAAGTGTTGGGGGCATTTAGGCTTCCCTTCCATGTTGACCCAAATTTTATTTTACTTTGTCTTCTCGTGCATTCTTCACATGGTCTAATATAGTAGGGGGTTGATAAGAGTTCATTTTATATACTATTACTATACATACATACATACATTTATATATATATATATATATTTATTTATTTATTTATTTATTTATTTATGAGCAGTTCTGACCCTGAAGTATTAGGCTACCCTTGTGCCCTTTGTTCATGTTTTCTCTTCTCTTTTTCTTTTCCTTTATCTTTCTCTCCTCTTTGCTTGAGTTTTCCCTCTCATATGTGACAACGCCACTTCTACAACATTTTTATTTTCAAAAAATGCATTTGTTGCCAATGAATTTTTTCTCGAGAATCTTTATGAACTTCTTTTCAAGAATTGCATTCTCTACTTGAAACCCTAATATAACATGTTTCCTTCATCATGGGTTCGTAAATAAAGAACCTGATAACCTTCCTCCAAAGCGGGAACAACTTAGACCTTTCCCTCGCGTGGGGGCATATTCTTCCTTTTGAATTCCTTGATGAAGTGAGCATCTTTCAAAAGGATTCCATGATGTTGAATTGATTTGAGAAAGAAACATCTCTTTCATACTTTTGAATAGTACATCCCTTGAGCGGATCCCTCCTTCACGCCAGGGTTCCCAAGGGACTCCTTTGAAATTTTTCCAACTTATTAGCAGTCTGCGTAACTGTCCACTTACTTTCATGTGTGGCTTCTTTCTGACATGTTCTATCTGTAGGTAAACATGTTGTTTTACGAGTGTGCCTGTGAAGCCGCTTTCTGACTCTGCAGAGTCTACTTTCCTTGGGTTTCCTCCTTGTGAGATATCTTGGGGGATACCTTCCATGTAGGTTTGTAGGGCACTTTCCTGGCTTCCTCCATGTGAGAGATCTTGGGGGACACTTCCTTGTAGGTCTATGGGTCTATAGGGTACTTTCTTAGCTTCCTCCATGTGAGAGATCTTGGGGGACACTTCCTTGCAGGTCTACAAGTCTATAAGGTGCTTTTTTTGGTATCCTTCATGTGAGAGATCTTGGGGGACACCTTCCTTACAGGTCTGCGGGCATGTGAGGTGCTTTCTTCTTGGGGCTTCCTTCATGTGAGAGGTCTTGGGGGTTACCTCCTTGTAGGTCCATGGGCCTGTAAGGCACTTTCATTCTTCAGCTTCATAGTTTTGTGAGGCTATGAAGTCCTTTTCTTATCCTATGCTCTCAAGTTTTCCAGATCGTGGTCTGCTTCCTCGATAGTTTAGGTATACATTTCTAACTCTACTACTTCACCGATCTACTTTACCAAAGCACTCATCAGTATTCATGCTCGCTAAAGTGGGGGAAAATGTATAGGAGTGAATTTGCACCCCTTATTCAAATTCCCCTTTTTGCATTTCCTCACCTTAGAAAACCAAATCTGAAGGCGAAAATCCACATCAACCCATTGACTTCGTTCCACTTGGCGTCTATTTTGTGTGTTGAAAAAAGAATAACTATTGGGGATGCCCATGCGGCATGTAAATGTTTGCACAACACACTTATGTCCCTAATGGATTCCTACATTTGAATCCTGCAGAGGCGTTACACTTCCCATTGGGGTCGATTTGTAACACCCCTCTTCGACCAACTGACCCAAATATGGCCATTTTTCCCCCTTCAAATTCACTCTTCATTCCTTCATTTCATCCTCTAAGCTTTCAATTCATCTTCTTCATAAGCTTAAGCAACCTTCTAGCATTCACTTCTTGCACTCTCAGCCTTCAAGCAACACTTTGCACTCCATAGCAGCAGCAACAACACTCCATCAACTTTGTAGAGCAAGTGTGGAACAACACCTTTGCAGTAGGGGTTTGAGTCCTCTCATTTTCTCCTCCATTATCTAGTGAGCTCTTGGTGGAGGTGGTAATATTTTTACTCCTCTCCTCTACAATTTGGTTGAGTAGCATAATATTGTTTTGTAGTGCCATTGTGTTCTTTACTTTCATTTATTCCTTTATCACATTTCTTTCTATAGTTGCTATCTTGGTTGTCGTGGAGGTGGAAACACCAAAACAGGGGTCTAACTGTGGCAGGCCCCTATACAACCCCCAACAATTTTCCTCTTTCCTGTGTGTAGGTGGACATGCTTCTTGGAGCTAGCTAGTGAATAGGCTCTTTTGTGAGTTCATTTTGATCACCCTAGCTTTAATCTACTTACTTTATCACATTTTTTTATACATTTCTTATTTCATAGTGTTATTTTGTTCTCCTAAAAACCATTAGCTAGGTCATTAGTCTATTTTCTAGTGGTTAACCTTGTCTTTTAGCCCTTTGGTCGTACGAGCTCCAGTGCACCTGAGAGATGCAAGCGCACCGCACTGTCATCCTGGAACCGCACTTTCATCCTCGGGTAGAGAGCTACCTAAGGCATAGTGTTGAACCTAAAAATTGGCTCTCCTAGCCCCATTCTGAGTTTCGGGTTTGCAAAGTGATTGAAGGACCTTATAGTCCTCATCATTCTCGTCCCTCATTTCCAAAACATCCTTTAAGTTGAGGTAAGTTAGGGCATCCTTCCGCTCTTGGCTCTCCGTGACATGGGGCCTTGAACGTGGTCAGTCCCCCTCTCTACAGGTGTACATTACATTGATGTGTTTGGCTTATAATTAAATAAATAAGGAGCTTGAATAAATGAACAATAAAATTTATCATATTTCATATTGATGAAATTGATACTTTAATCATACTACTTTCTATATTTTTTTGTTTGTGACAATTAGGCATTCTATGAGTTTCAACACTTAGCCTATATTATCTTATCCTATTTTCCATAGCTTTCACTTGAATACTATAATGAATTATCCTATTTAGTTTTATTTCTTTATCCCCATTTGTGTTATGCTTATCTCTATGCTCCTTCCTCTTCCTCCTACTCTTGAGGATGTACCTCATTTTGGTAATGATGGTTTTGACCATGAAGGAGCCCTAGATATGGGTACCCATGAAAAAATTAAATATATCAACAAACATTCGCTATAATTTCAACACACTATCTCTACTAATGGAAACACAATTTCTAACATAAATCATATCATAAATGCTATATGTGATATTATTGTTAATCATCTAGAAGGAGTCAATTTCATAAAAGCACTTGGGCACATACTTACATTATCATTTCCCTCTTTTTCTTGACTTCACCAAGCCTTCAAGAGAGGCTCCTTATCATTTATCACATACTCAACTTTCCATGTCCAAACCCACCCCTAACAACTATATTTATAATATTTTTTTACATTCCTTGTGTATTACATCCCTCCATGATCTACTATAAGAGGTTCTTCCTCCTAGCCTAGCCAAGGATATTCAACTATTCCCCTTTCTTGTTATTGCTTCATCCCACTCTCTTAGCCTTTCTCATTTTCCTACATAAAATTGGAGCATCAAATTATTCTCAACCATTCTCATCACAACCTTTCACTACCACCATTTTTGCTCTCAATATCATTTTAATCCAGTAATTGATCAATTAATGTAAACTATGGGACCTATTCAACTACTATTAGCATTTCTTCATCCTTCCAATCCACACTACTATACCATTCAACCATAATGTATTATCCTTATAAATTCATTCCAAATCCTTTTCTCCATATCTTGTAATCCCTCACTTTGAATAGTATAATGCCAAATGGGAAGATCAAAACCATGTTTCTACTTTTCATTAATAATTTATAGTGACTTTTCTTCGATGATCAACTATTGGCCAAATTGTTTCCTAGATCACTTAAAGAAATGAAATTATATTGGTTTTTATCCCTTTTAGACTATTTTATCCATGCTTTTGAATAGCTTGTCCAAATTTTCTTGTAGCACTTTTAGGTTAACATTAGCCTACAAGTTAGCTTCACTAGCCCTATCTATTACTAGCAATGTCCTAGTGAAGATATCATTGACTTTATACTCCACTATTAGTCTATTATTTTCCAAATTTCATGCCCATTTTTTAAATATGATTTCTATAGTGTGTCATTTGAAACCTTACCAAAAACATTTATGATAAAATTCTCTTAAAATAAATATTCCTTATACTACTCTAATAAATTACAAGCTCATAGTAAACTCATTTGAGGCACGGTTTCCTTCAACTATAGATTATAGGCTATTACGAAGTCGTATACCCCTTCTACATCATATTATTCAAAGTATAAAAGGAACAATAATTTATATGAACTTCAAAACTTAACTCAAACCTATGTTGAAACCAAGTTGAGACTATTGTGTCTTCTTCCCTATTAGAAAATCCTTGCATCCATAGTGTAAATGTTAGTTGACCACTTTGAGATATTTGAACTCCTCCATGTTATTATAGTTAGTAGATATTATATAATAACCTTTTCTAACTTCCTCTACCTAAAACATATGACCAAAAGCCTTCCTCGAGTATCATTATGTCCCCAACCATGACAATGAGAGGTGTATGCACCTAAGGCATACGATATGGGATCTCATCAAATCTACTTAAATTCATGTTTTAGGTGTAAATTACGAGCATAACAAATATATTTCCCTTCCCAACCAAAAATATTTAAATATATACCAACCCATTTCCTTATAGCTTCATTACCAATTGTGTGGATCTAGTGCTTATGCTACCTTTTGTACCTACTTCTAATCATATTTCTAATCTTATAATTTATTACCTTCTACAAAACCCCTCTCTCACCACTTAATTATTTAATTTTATGGGTGTTGTCAAACCTAGGCCCTCTCAATCTACCCTAACACCTCCTTCTATACCACCTATCATGTTTTCTCCTAATGAGACACTTACTAAAAACTATCATGGTCATCTCTATGATGAAAGGATCATAAAAAAATCCTATTTCAAGCATTCTACTTGATACCACAAACAATTGCAATATAACTATTGAGGATAATCTATACATTAGTCATCTTTATCAAGAGTCTTAGCTTCCTTAATATGTTTCCATACAAATCCATAATGGAACTTCCATTCCCACTGTAGGTTTGACCATGTTGGTTCTTTTTGTTTCTACCCTCAATTCTAAGAAAAAATATGATGCCTAAACTTGAGTATCAAAATATTAAGACAAAGATATACATTCTATAATCAAACTAAGGACAATGAATAAGGTTGGGCCCAACCTTCTACACTTTGAGCTCCACATGAATGACGAGGATAATCCTATCATTGGTATGAGATTAATGATAAAATCTTCATCAAACAATGCTACAAGAATGAGACTAAGTCCCATCGACACAATATAAAATAATTAATCAACTCTTATTTATTCATTATTGTGCTAGTCTCATATCAAACTGTAACTACAAATCCTTTTAAAAGCGGATGATCAATATGTTCATAGATATATGAATAAATGATGTAACAATATTAACAATTTTAGGCATGATCTCTTAAGTTTGAAACAAAAAAATGAAATAATAACTTACACAAACATGTCTTCACCTCAAATGTGAAAAAAAAATGATAAATGAAAAAAACCTCAAACATACTCTTATATTCTTTAAATCCTATGAAAACAATCAAACTTCAATAATCTACATTTTGAAAAATATTCATTAATATTTATTAGTTTTAGAGCAATACTAGAAAAGAGGATTGCACAAAACAAATTGGTTCCTATCATGGACGAAAAAATCATGCATCATACATCTTATATCATAGTGTTAAACATATCTTGATGATCATTTTGTGTATTATCACCTGATGATAATAAGATCTCTAGAGCCTGCAATACAACCATACTTAATAATCTATATGATAATATAACATTCCTACTATTTCCAAGAGAGCATTTACTCTATCCTTTAGACAAAAAGTAGTAATGAAAAAATTTCACTACAACAAATGTGCAAGAAGGAAACAATATTTAATTATTTCAATCAAAGAACATTACATATCAAGCATGGAGACAACATACATTGCAATTTGTATTCATATATATCATAAATCAAGTCACAACATTACTATGATGTGACGACCTATAGACATAGACCTTCACCTACTACAGACAACAATCAAATCCTTGCACAAAGCATTTTCTTTCCTAAGAACCCTAAAATAGCATGGAGTCTACCTCTTCCAAAACTCACAGACTAAAATTAACAATGACCCATAAATTACATTCTAATGAGAAAGCATAAAACCTATATTTAATGTAATAGTGACACTTACAATAAATTTGGCCCTTGATCTTGCAATTTGCTTCTCATTTCCAATTAAAATTAGTTTGACCATTTTATTTGCATTCCTATGCACACTTTTACTGAATATAAAAAATAAAAATAAAAATTACCCATTTTCACCTTGCAAGTGAAAAAAAAAATCTCCATAAAGTTATCCATCTTTATTATAAGAAAATGCATTTGTCGTCACATTTTAACCTTCAAAAACTCATCAATTTTCATCTACAAACAATTTAACATTTTGTCAAACAATTTTCTTAGAGACACTAGATTTCCACAGTTCATTATGATAAGAGTGTTGTTTTTTGGATTAAACTGTGTGCAGTTTATTTGCATCAATGTTTCGGATCACACTCCTTGATCCATCATTAGAATGAAACAAGAGTTGTGATCCGAAATGTTGATGCAAATAAACTGCACACAGTTAAATTCAGAAAACAACACTCTTAAAACAAATTTGTTGACAATAATTTTTCTAAACATTTTGCCTACAACCACATAAGGGAGAGGGGCCCATAATGGAGTAAGGTCCAATAGTGGGGATAGAAGTAGTCCTTAATGGGCCCCATAGTGGAGCATTTTAATATCCAATTGCAAAACACATTTTATCCATAAAGTATGCAAAGTGACAAATCATGTGATGCCACATAAGCGCACCCACATAAGCGCACCAATAAAACATGACTTACTGCACCACTGTCGGTCTCACTTTTTTTTTTGGGCCTTTTTGGATACCTCAACAAAAAGCATGCTGATGTGGCATCATATTTGATGATGTGGCCCTAAAACAAAATATAGAAGCACATGAGTTGCCAAATAAAATGTTGTACAGAATTGGGAGTGATTTGAAATTTCCATGTAGGATTTTGAGCAACGCGAAGTTAGGGTGCTCCACTATAGGCCCCTCTCCCCTACCTTACCTTCAAATCAGCTCACTGGAAAAAAAAAAGAGAAATTAAAATAAATCAAATAATATCAAAACTATGGTAGGAGTGGAAGAAACGGTTGCCCATTTTTTTAAAACTTGCAGATCATTTTTTAGCTGTGTAAGGGCATTTTTAACTTGACTGACAGCTTAAAAAGATTTAAAACCCTCTCAAAAACGTTGCGAAGGCATGGACAACCCTCCTAGCAACATTTTAGACAAGGAAACAACAATATTCAGCTTGCAAATGACCTTGAAATCCCTCCCAAGGCCTCTGCACATGAATAACCTTCATTCCAGTGCTGGAGGAAGATTTTAACACAAGTTTGACTGAGAAAACAATTGCATTTTCATACTATTTCGCTGGGGAATACAAGTGTTTTAATAAAACCTGAAAAACAAAGCTTTGGCCCTAGTTACAATCTATCTGAGCAAGATAAACCAACCAATATAGAGGCCATCAGACATCATTCATCGCACAAAGATTAAAATTGCACTGAAGCGCCTTGCAGCCACGGGGATAATGCACAACTATCGTTGGTAAAAAGAAAGACATGAGTCATAAATTGACTGAAACTTGGCGCCCAACTCTTGTCTATCCAGTCAGCACAAAACCAACCAATGAGATTCCCATCACATGGAAATAGACTATCGCAAGTTTACTTTAGCTTTTCCTTCCAAAACTTGCGACGGTGTGCCATTCTGGCACCTGGAAAGAGCTTTTGGCTATTGAGTAATTTGAGGAGGTAAGATTTCACAAGACAACAAATGTTTTGGTCAAGATTCATAATAGTAGAGTCAATATTGAAAAGAACTTGAAAACTTGTTAGTATTCTTCATTTTATCTTTTCACTTGCATATAAACTTCCTTAAAATCTTAGGCGCTCCCTTACCCATTGGCCATGGGAAACCACACTTCATCATCAATTTAGAAGCTTGGAGGGGATAGACACTCTCTTCAAGGAGTGCCCAAGTTTTAAATTTGACATTTAAAATTAAACTTTATAAAGTTTAAAATAACTAGCAATCGCACTTTGGTGTGCAATGGGTAAGCTGAAGAGGCGTGGAAGGTCAATTAGGAAAAAAATTAGTTTATTTTTTGCATACATTTGTGTAACGTGAGGTCAATTGATAGATCATTTAGAAAATGATTTTGTTTATATATTATTATTAATTTTATTTTATATTTTTATTATATAATAATATTATTGTATCTATTTTTTAATTTTATGTATTAATTATTATATTCATCACACTATTTTCAGATCTAAGTAATTTACTATGTTTAGTTATAAATTTCTCTATAATATTTTCTTCAATTGTCTATGCGTTTAGATTAGATGCCTTCGAAATCTAAATTTGTCTAAATTTATTTCATTATATTATTTAGCACTTATTATTTATTGTTTAATCTAGTCACCTGCAACTAGAATTTTCTAACACATACTCTCTAACATATTAACATACATATAGTTTTGTATTGACATAATCCTTGAACCTCCTTTAGATGCAAGTGTTAGTATATATACCTTTCTATATAGAATTGTCTCCTCCTCTATCTCTCTTTCTTTGTCCTAATCTCTCCAAAGATCAATTAAACTATCAATTTTTTATATTTCAATTTAATTTGATCTATATAAAAATACATTAATTATTAATTATAATAGTCTCATATTTATATTTAATATTTTTTATTGAAAAATATAATATATAATAATAATAATATAACCTACATATACTATTATATACAATAATAAATATAATTATATTATATATAATTTAATTGTATTATATTAAATATATAATATTAATTATATTTTGTATTATATAAAAATATAATAATTATTGATTATTAATTATAATAATTATATATATTTAATAATTTTATAAAAAAAAATTATTATATAAAATATGCATTACATATTAATTATGCTAAAATATAATTATAATTGAAGTTGAATGACTTTCTATTCTAAAATATACAAATAAAAATAACTAGCATACATATATTAAAAATTAATATATATAAAATAATTGTATATTTTAAATGCAGCTTCAAAAACTTTACACAAATTGTTGGATGTCAACGCCTGAATTATTTTTATTATTTATTTATTGATTTGATTTTTTTGTTTCATCAAATCTCTTTGATTTGTTTTTTTTTGTTTCATCAAGTCTATTGTAGTTGCACATAACTTTCACCTCCTTGTCATTTAAAAAAAAGAAAAAGAAAACCCAAAATAGGCCCTCATACTCTTTGTCGTCATTAACATGAAAAGAATTCTAGGTCAGGTCCAAAATTAAAGTATGCCATACCAATATTTGACATCCCAAAACAAACTATTAAAAATTGAAATATGCCTCTAAATATTGAATGAGAGAGGAATTAAGAAAGGGAAAACAAAAGAGAATAAAAACTCATAGGCCTTATAGGCAACAAATCCTTCCTGAGCAATCACAATTTCATGATACCCATTGTTACATTTTGAAATTTCTTTTTAAATCCTCAGATTAGTAGAAACCAATTGAATAAGCCCATTCTTTGGGAGCTAAGTTTATATTTTATAATAAAAAATTTAAATCAGTTGTATAGGGAGGACCATCCTTTCATTCAGTTGTATAGGGAGGACCAACAGACATCTCTAGATGTCAAATCATGTCCAAGAGTTATATAACAATCCCCCTCTACTTTGTTTGACACATATATTACATCTACTCTAAAATTCAAAAACAAAATGAACCTATATCATGAACCTTGACACAAATGAGTAATATTTGAGTTGAAATGTAAAACAACAATCTCTTATACTGAGAGTAGATTGAAAGTCAGTATTCAATAAAGTTGAATCAAAGCATAGTGATAGGAGTTATTTTATTTTATTTATATTGTTTACTTTATTTTAATTTTTTACTTTTATATCAACTTTGAAAAATATAGTAATAGTTTTTATGTAAGTAGTAATTCAACATGTATAATGTATATCAGGTAATTGGTATATGCAAATGCTAATTTCACCAAATTATAAGAAGATTTTCACTTGATTTTTAGGTAATATCTAATATCAAATATGGATAGATTATTTCAAGTTAATTTCATGTAAATTATTTTATTTTTATTTTTCTTTTGTTATTATTGGACTTCATCACATTAGCATCATAATAAATCAATATTATATCCCTTGTTTAAAGGTTGAGCAGAAATGGGCGATAATTTAAGCTTGCCTAGCAAAAATAAGAGGTAAAATGTAATCCCCTATATTTTTCTTGAAACTACAATATGATAAACAAATAGATACACAACCAAATGCAAAGGGACAATGCATCTTCTTCTCTTAAAGCATACTCTAATAAGCCTGTAATTATCTTGGCTCCAAGAATCACAAATTATTTTCATTTGAGACTTATTCCCTTCAATTTGGCAATATGAAAGTGTCCTAAAGCTCTGTAATATCAAAGGCTAATGAAAATTATAAGATAATTTCTAAGATCCAATCGCCTCAGCATGATCCAAACCAGAATACAAAATACATCTCATGTTCAAACAATTTACTAATAAATCCATTGAGATTTTGGTTCAAAGAAAGAAAGAGAAAGTGAGAACATGGCATTACTCTATGGTGTCAAAGGGACAGAGGGATCCAAATATACAACAGGTGACCAAACAATAGTAGAGATGTACAACATAAACCAAGAGCTCCAAGCTCCATTGATCTATCAGGTTGATTCCTCTATTCAATCATGTATACCCAATTCATAATCACAGCCATCCAATCTTCAAAAACTTTGGCAGATTTGTATATCCCAAAAAAGGTCCTCTTAATAATTCACAAGGACTAATCCCCAAGTGCTAAAACTGATTAGAAGAACCCATGACTATGGCCATATGGGCTTCAAGGGCCTCCATATGTCTTTCAAGATTGTTCAGCTTTTCATTTAACGTGGTCAGCTTAGTTTTGGAAACAGTATATGTTATTTATAAGCAAACAATAAAAAATAAAATCAATTATCCATACAACATTCATTCATACAAACAATTATTCATATAAAATTCCAAAGAAACCTATTCAACCATTGATTCATAAAAAAAATTGATCATATAAAATTCCACATAATCCATACAACCATTGATTTATACAAACAATTATTCATATAAAATCCCAGGTCCCTTGTGCACGATAAGAGAAACTATTAAAAAAAGAAATGATGATCCAAACAATGAGCATGGCATGATGAGGACACTCCTAAATTTTGTACGCTTCCCTGGTTTGTCACCCAATACCCCATTCGAATTCAATTTGATCAAACCCTACCCCCTAACATATAGGGCACAAATATTTTCCTCTGCACCCTCTAGCTTCCTAATACAAAAGCATACACCCTCCACACACAATAGCCTGTTTAGTAGTTCTAAACAAAGAAAATACGGCCTTAACGGCTACACAAAGCACTTACAGAAAAAATGTAATTCTAAGTAGTCATACTAACAAATCCTCAAAATCATTTTTTTTCATACACTAAGCCCAAGGTACTGAATTTATTACCGGTACAGACATGAGAAGCAAGGCATATGTCACCGTTAAAAGATTCTAAACAATAATTTCCAAAATACAACCCAACATTGGGTGAGGACTAATATTGTGCACAAAAGAGGCAGCAGCAGCCATACTTGTAGGCACTTACAAACAGTAACTACTTCTTCACCAGAGCCTGCAAAACAACATAAACCCAATTAAAACCCTAGCCACATAAAATCCCAACACAAACCCCTACCACAAAACTGTAACTAAAAAAAAAATTGGTTCTAAGTTACCCAAAACACTCGTTGCCATTGCCAAAAAATTATAAACCCAAAAATTTATAGATTATCTGGTAATTTATAGCGAAAAAAAGTGCTTACAGAGCTAAAATGGGGTTTCGTCATCATCCAAAACCCTAAACCTCGTCTCTTAGTTCTTCCACAACTTTAGAAAATGAAAATGAGAAAAATTATTAAAGTACTACCTAGAATCTACAATTTGGGGAAAGATTGTATCATTTGAAGTTGTCCTCTGTGAGGGAAAAACTCCATTAAATCCCCACAGCTTGGCACCTCAACAAGATTCTTGTCCTGAGAAAAGCTATAGAGGAGAGAACTTGCTGCATCATCTCTAGTTTTATCCACGATAGACCTTGCATTGCTATTGCATACATCACAAAGACACTAGGTTCTACTCTTCTTTTTCTCTCTTAGGTTTTCATCTTACGCCTTTTCCAATATAACTTATATGATGGGAGATCTAAAAATACATACTATTAAAATATGAACATGAATTTTCCAAAGTACTTGAGTGTTCTTCTTCCTTAAACTATTTGAGTGTGAAGTTGGCAACAAATAATGGAGAATTGAGAAAATAATCATGGAGTTAAAAATTAGGGTTTTAACACTAGGGCTTAACAGAATGGAAGAAATATAGCAGATGAAAGAACATATATTTTTTTAAAACATAACCATATGTTGGCAAGAGACATTGCACAAGTCATCTGGTGTTGTCATTGATGGAAACCCTAGTCAATAATCATATTCGCACTTCAGTATTTGCTTATACCGAAAGTCATATTGAAGATATGTGTCAACTGTCAAAGCTAAAACAGGGCATCCGACGGAGTTGTGTACATTGATTCATATGTAATTTCCTGTTATCATTTTGTGTTGTGGATCTCAGGGAAGGTCTTTTGATGTATGAACTATCTTACCTTTGAATCATAGGGCCTCGTATTGATTGGTATGCAAGTTAGAAGATTTAGTTTATTAATTTTCAATCTAGAACAATGCAGAAAGGCAGACTAGATGAGTGTAGCGTGTTGCAGATATTTGAGGCATGATTGTTTAAGGTGTTTCGTGTTCGAGACATGTTTTTTTGGGTCCTCACTATGTTTTGGCCGACATTGTTTGATTTGCATTGATAATTATTTATGGATTGGGCCGACAGTTTGTACATGTTTTATATTTTGTAAAAGCCGACATGCAATTGATGTAATCTCTAGTCGCAGATATATATAATCGATTATTCATATCATTTTGACATAAGATGTGATATGATGCAAGAGTTAGAAGGATTACAGATCAATTGTGCATAGTTTCATTTGAGCAGAACAAAGATTGGTGATTCAAATTAAAGCAGACAGAGTTTCAAGAGCAGAATCAGATAGAATGTGAAGAATGCAATCAATGTGCTTAACCAGAACTATAATCAGGCATTAGCAAATGCTATCTCATAGTTCATCCACTCCAGTTGTTTATGTAAATGCAACTATAAGACAGTGAGTCTTGTTTTGGGCATTAAGCCTTTTGTATTTGAGCAATGAGCTCTAGGCAATGTTCCTGAATGCATGTGCATTCCCCATTTGTAAATAGTTATTTTGAGTATACTCATATTGTGGATTAACCTCCACCGTGGTTTTTCTCCTAACAGGGTTTCCACATAAAAAAATCCTTGTGTTATGGTGTTGTGGTTGATTGCTTTGTGTTCTTGCATCTTTCTTTTGGTTCAATGCTATAAGTGGTTTAAAGATCAAGTTAATAAAGTTAAATTTTGCATAACACTAATTCACCCCCACTCTCAATGTTCCTTGATTCCAACACCATATAATTCCAAAAAAAAAAATAGCTAGGACTTCATGAGGAGATTTTTTAAAATGTAAAATTTTAAAAATCTTGACCAAAATCTATGAGAGATTTTTGAAAAATGGGCTACGTTGAAACTCCTATTTCTCTACGTCTTATAAATCCATGGCGATTGATGCTTCCACAAATTCCACTCCGCCATCGTTGCAATCGATCTTTGGTATGCTTGATATTTTTCCAATAACCAACTATCTTGCAAATGGATAGAAATGCACCAAAACCCTAGAGAGGCTTTTCTTTAGGTTGTCTACCACAGAAGAAAAATTGTTTGTAGGAAACAATCTATAGAAAAGAAGCCTCTATGATTTACTCACAAGTAGCCAAAAGAGATCCAGGTTGCAAACAAACATGCACTGACTGCACAACGGGACCATTGGAGCCACCATGGAAATCCTGAGCACTTCAACTTTCGAATCTTCCATTGTTGCAACTCACCAATATAATCACAAACTAAAAGCCTTGAGATATTATTGATTCCCAATGAATATGAATCATATTTTTTTCAAATAAAGAAAGCCTTAAAATGGAAACCAAACGAAACCAAAGAAAACAGCTACCGGCCCATGAAAACAAAAAACCTAACAACAAAAGCATTTTCCAGCGTCCGACGAATTTCGACGTCCTCTAATTTTCAAGAGCAAAAGTAGCACATGACTTCCACCTACTTGTCATTTTAAATGCAGTTTCAAAAACTTTACACAAACTCGTTGTTTTTACTGTATAAGGCCTCTCGATGTAATAATTTTTTAAGTCAAATTCATCTTAAAAATATTAATATCAACTAAATGATAACAAAACTAAAAAAAAAATTAAAAAAATTAGAAACAAATATAAAATAGAAACATATAATAAATCTAATATATTTTCTATATATCAAAATTATAAATTTAATAATAAATATGAACATTTATTTAATTAATTTGTATAAATTATAAAAAAATTATAATAATAATATATCCAATAAAAATATTATAATTGAGCCAGCTTAGGTATTGCATTTTCTAGATAAGCCACTTATCTTAGTTTAGGTCAACTAATGTCGATGCCATAAAGGTTTACAATTTCAACTACAAAATAATTATGTAAAAAGAAAGGAAAAAAACACAAAAAAAAAACTCTAAAAATAGAAAAATAATTGTCAAGCCTAAAAACTAGTTGGTCTTTTTATATCTAACATGATTAAATTTCCTATAAAATCGAGAATTAGTTGATCTTTTTTACTAACAAATACATTGAATTGATTAAATTTCCTATAAAATTGGGAAGATTGAAAGGATCAAGGATGGGTTCTATAAAGTGTTTTTTTTCTTTTTAGAGTTTCAAGATAAATTATATAAATTGTGTACCAAAATTGAAATCTTTATTTTTTAGATTTCAAATTTTAAGAGACTTACAATAGGGTCAAGGTTTTCTTCACTTGTTGTATAAAATTATGTTGTCATATTCATCTAATTTATAAATTATTTTCAATCTCTTTAGATTTAATTATATAGTTTTAGATTTTATAGAATATTTAATATTTTTTTTTAAAGTTAATCATGAAATTACAAGTTCTTAAAATTTTGGAGCTCAAAATTTTAAACTTGTCCATCATTACAAAATGTATGAGACCATGTCTCAAATTTAACGGTCAGTCTTTCCTATAGTGACACATAAGTTGGTTCAATTTTCAATAGTAATATGTAGTTGTAGTCTACTTCTTATATCACCTCCTATAGTGACACGCTATTTTTATTTATTTTATTTGAAGTTCAAATATTAAAAGTACACTTATTACTACTCATTGCTAGTTCTTTGATTTTGTATTTTTTTTAGTCTCCTAATTTGAATTCCTTAAAAACCATGCTAATAAACTCAACCAATCTAATATATGGATCTATTGTTAGATTTAAGTAGTTATTGATTAATCTAATACTTGTGTTCTCATCACATTTTATTTATATTTGTATGTAATGAGATTCTTGTTAGAATCATTTGGTTTGATCTCAAAACTATATAATTGTGGATTCTTGAATGGAATGTAGATGAATCTATTCTAAAAAAAAAATAGTTGATCCATTTGAATGCAAAGCAATCTTTCTTTTGGTTGGGTGGGGTTTGGGGTTTGCTTTGCTTAGGTGTGATTTTGAGAATTCATAGACAACTTTATTCATAGAAAAATACTTCATTCAAACTATGGATGACTCCACAATGACTCATATTGATTGTAATTGAATGTACAATAATTATTTTTTAGTTTTTAAAGAGGATTGTTTTAAAATTAAGAAATAAAGAGTATGATATAGTAATATGTGAACTTAGAATATAAGTATAAGATTTATTACAAAAGATATAATCCTATCGATTAGATTGTGTTTTCATTTACTTTTAAATAAAATAATTATATTAAAACATTTAAAATACAATTATATTACTTGCATGTTATAATCTAGCAACATTATTCTTTATGAATTTATTTATTTATAGTTAAAACAATTAAAGACAAAATTATAAAATTAAATAAAAATATGATTGTATTTCTAGTAGTTATAATCCAACAACAATTCTTCTTAATATCTTTATAATTATAATTTTCTTAGTGATAATATATGAGTAAATATATAACATTGAATACCACCAATTACTTTTAAATCTCATATACAAAATAATCTTATTTTTAAGAGTTAAAACATTCTAAATTTATATTAGAAAATATTCCAAATAATCTTATTTTTAAGAATTAGAAACATTTTAAATTGATATAACAAAATACTAAAAATAATCTTATTTTTAAGAATTGGAAACATTTTAAAAAGAAAGAAAAAATATTTATATTCTATCTTTTAAAAATATTCTAAACTAATATGTACTTTTATAAAAAAAATATTATAAAAAGTTATAAATTATAAATTAGAATAATATATTAATAATATAGATTATATATTACCAATTAGAATATAATATTATTTTTCATTTTTCATTAATAATTTAAATTGTTATATAGGAGGTGGGGGACCTATCTCGATTAGCTAAAGCATTCTACCATAAGACATGTCGTATCAACATAACGCTCACATGAAAAACATTTACCAGACGCATTGCCCTTTATAAGAGGGACTACCTGATTCGTACAGTCAAAAATATGTTATATATAAAATTTAGGGTTCAACAAATTTTTAAAATTATTAAATATAATTTAAAAGTGAAAAATGATTTGTAGACTATAAGCTCCTAAAACTTCGCAACTGAAATAGTTTAATTCTATATAACCTCAGGCTTAAGCTGTCACCAGCTCATAACAATACTGTTACAAACAGATGTGAAAAATAAAGTTGAAATTGTTTACATGATCACCAATGTGTTCTATAACAATCTAGGAAAAATAAGGAAAAGGTGGTGACATCAAGGCAAGGTGTTCTCCTAGATGCATCAAAATCAACAAAATTAGAGATTGGAAGTGAAGAAATGGAAAACGATTCGCCTGCAACGGGTGGAAGTCATTGTAGGTATGCTCTCCAGGTTGATGATCACAGATTCGAGGCCAACTACAGCTATCCATCTTTCTTTATAGAAACAACTAACCCTCTCTCACTTCATTCTGCGTCTGCATTTCAGCAAAATAGAAGGAGAAGGCGCAGAAAAGAATCGAACTCTGAACCTATTCAATGGGGGATGCTCACAATGCTGAGCAATGCAGTCCCAAGATTTCGTCTCTCACTCATCCGGACCCAAATGATTGTACTGATTCTTCAAGCGCAGATCTGGACAGCAAATCAACATGTCACGAGTTCGAATCGGGAGCAGGACAGCTAGTCTTGGTTTCAGATCACGATCTGCGCAATGGGGGCTTGAAGAAGGTAGAATGTAACAATCCTAAGAAGAGAAGACCGAAAAAGAAGAGAATTTATTGCCCATCAAACAAAAGAAAACAGAATGGGGAGAAGGTGGGCGCCGGCGGAGGGTTGCGCAACTGCGCCGCGAGCTTTGGCGGAGACTGTGTGGCTGTGTGCTGCTGCTGCCCCTGCGCTCTTCTACACCTCTCTATCCTCCTGCTTGTCAAATTTCCCCTCTGTTTTGCCAAGAAGGCTGTTTGCTATGCCAGGAAAAGCATTCCAAAAGAGAAGGAGGAGGAGGAGGAGGA